>JAZGTI010013993.1:0-14431 GCA_036877585.1 Botia kubotai
TTTTTCTTGTTTACAGTTTGGTCATCAACCATTAAAGGTAAAATGCCTCTAAACATATTTGATTCCCCAAAGAACCATTTAGTTAAAGGTTCTCGAAAGAGCCATGTCTTTCTTACCTTTTTATAGTGCTTTCCCCACTACAAAGAACCTTCGGTGAAACAAAAAGGTTCTGTAGATGTTAAAGGTTCTTTATGGAACCACAGGAGCCAAACATAGTTCTTTAATGGCATTATGAAGCAGCTGTTGTGAGAGTTTATAGTCAGTGATGTGATGCAGTTATCTATCTCAAAGCTTCTGTCGTTCATCTCACTCTGCAGCGAAAGATGAACATCGCACAGCTTTCTTCGGTGAGGATATTCATGTCCCCGTACCGGCTGTAGACACGACAGAGGTGAAGTTTATGTCGAGGGTGAATCCGCTGTCTGAGCGCGTTCTGCTGCAGAACGGGCAGATTCTGGATCAAAGAGTCAAGCTGAACGCTCACATCAGCCACCTGATCCTGGAGGATGTGGGTGAGGAAGACGAGGGCACGTATGTGGTGAGGAATTCTCTGACCCCTGCTGATGTCAGAAGGATCATACTCATTGTCAGAGGTGTGTATCACGAGGCCTCAGAAAAAGTGCTTAATTAGTTAGTTCATCTCAAACCCAGACCTAGTGAATGACTTAAAAATCGTATTGTGAAAGGGATCATATCTCACGTTTTTTTGTGGCAAATAAGTCATAATTTAGTCTTTTATAATATTTTTCCATCTTACCTTTGACCTGTAGAATTTGGGTTCTGTGTTGTGACATTTTTCACTCTTAATGTTCAGAAGATGGTGATTGGCTTACATTTGGCATTTCTGTTATTCTTCTAGACTGCGCGACAGAAACCGTGGTGAAGTATGGGGACACGTATCATATCCCGATCAACCCTGGGATCGGTCCATACACCCTGGAGTTCCGGTCGGCAGGTCAGACTCAAGTTAACGAGAGCACGGAGGAACCGCCCGTACTTCTTCTCAACCAGACGGGCGTCACTGCAGAAGAATACAAGAAGCGTCTGACGGTCAGTGAGAAGAGGGTCAACCTTCATCTGGTGACAGGAGCTGATGAGGGCAGCTACACCGTCACTGACAGCGATGGAAAAGTCCGAATGAAAATCTGCCTCAATGTGAAAGGTGACAAAACGGTTACGTTAAGTACGTTACAAAAACATTACAAGTATTATTTTGAATGTTCTAGGAACGTTCAAAACGTCTGTTTTTTAGACATGTATAGTAACAACAGATAGTAGCAACAGTATTGTTTGGTTATAGAAACATTATTCAAACTTTTTTGATTCTTAAATGTTTTTAAAATGTCCCACTAGCAACTTAAGAAAAACATTTTTGATATATGTGATATATAATGTTAATATATAATGTTCCACTAATGTTGGAGATGTGAATTAAACCAGCTGGTTTAATCATTAACCCAGATCACCAGATCTTTGAGCACTTGAATTATGGAGGAACCCTGAAGATCAAGCTCCACGTGGACCACACCAAAGTCAAAATGGTCTACATCCCGGACACTGACCACAAGGAGCGACTGATCCTGGACCAGGGCGAGCTGGTGGTGCCTCTTGATTCTGCTCTGGAGGGTCGTGTGTCTGTGGAAGCATCGATGTTCTACCTGCAGAAGGTCAAAGTCAGTGACATGGGTGTCTTCAGAGTGATGGACTTTTCAGGCTTCCGCATAGCTGACGTCTACCTTCATGTGGAACGTGAGTCAAGAAGTTCTGAAGATGCTGTCGATGAATCTTTTATAGCATTTGTCTCCTTCCTTTCATCACGAATGCATTTCCTGTTCCCATGATCCTCTGCTTTGAACAGCGTATAAGTTGCCGCAGCTGTACGTGGCGATCATCTCGCTGCTGGCTCTGCTGGCGTTCCTGCTTCTGGTGTGTCTGCTGTCCTGTCTGATTAAAGTTCACCGTCGGGCGGAGAAAGCTCGTAAGATCGCCCTCATCGCCCAGCAGGCCGGCAAGACTGAGGGCGAGGCGTTCAGACAGGTTAAAGCAATCACATGCCAGAATAATAAGATACGGATATATCATAAAACGCATGGATTGTTGGTCTATATAGTATTCAGGTTCAGTAGACACAGATGTAACATATAGAGGTATCAGGTCAATCAAGCAGTTACAGTACATCATATCAGAAAATTACAGCTTGAGAAACAGGTGATATCATTAAATTAGACTGAATTTTAGTAAATGTAATAACAGCTGTCAAAAATGTGTGTGGGAATGTTAAGTGCTCTTATCTGGGGTCATTTTTAGTGTAGCGTTATTTTACACTTCCACTTGTTCCTCTGTTTTTAAACCCCTCTTTACATTTACGCATTTGGCAGACGCTTTTATCCAAAGCAACCTACAGTACATTCAAGTTATACATTTTATCAATACATGTGCTCCTCTGGGAATCGAACCCACGACCTTTGCGCTGCTAACACAATGCAAACAAATTGAGCTACAGGAACGCAACCACGAGCTTTTTGTACCACAAGCTCCAGTGTGAAAACACTCTTGTTCTCATTTTTGTACTGTCGTGAGACCATCACTGACACAGTGAGCTTAGTTTCCTCATACAGATATAATAACAATGTTTTTCAGGTAGTTCATGAAGCGTATACTAAATTCACAGAGGAGTCGACACTGCAGTCCACATGGGAGAACACCACAGAGACCACAGAAGCTGAGGTTAAAGTACGCCATCAAAAACCATATAAACAAAACTATTTTCTTTTGTTATTTGTATGTTAGAATTTCATCTTACAGTCTTGCTGTTTTATTTTGACTTTCCCTTCAGGGTCTTGAGGGATCAAAACCAGGTCAGTACCAGGCCCTCCAGTCTGACAAAAACTTACTGGAGATGAATGACTCTGGTGTGGAGTTCAGCTCCTCGGCGCTCCCTCTGGACAGCGACACTGATGTTCCCGACAATCTCACCTCTCACAAGCTCCAGCTTGAGTCCCACACCCACGCCGGCGTCCCGTCAGCCATTCCTGAGGGTCCCGCCACTCGCACCCCTGATCTGGTCTCGAGCGCCAGCCCTGCTGTCCAGTCAGAATCAGCGGCTCAGACAGAGGTTGACCTGATTGAAGCAGCCACACATGAGGAAACGGTCAAAGCCAGTGAACTGAACGCAAGCGCGAGCAAAGATGCGTGGCCACGTTCTGATAAAGTCGCTGCATTGGATGCGAGTGATGGAGGCTCAACCTGAGTGCTGCAGTGTCTTCAATCACAAAACAACTCCTGCATCCGCTTGTCATCCGCAACATCATGCGCAACATCCCTCCGCCTGCATTGCTCTGAATTCCATCATGACACTTTTTCCTTCTTGGAATCATCTGATGCTAAACAGATGGTTTGTTGATCAACCGTCTGAAAAATAAGTTCAGGAGGAGATGACACACAAAAAAACTAAATTAGCCATGAGCTTTAAAGAAACGGTCGAGCGCTCTTCTACTATGCATGCCTTTAAATTACTAAAGAGTTCTTGACCTGCTAACAGCCACGTGCTGTTAGACCATTTAGTGCATGTGAAGAGGAAAAAACCTTACAGCATTTTAAAGATACGCATACTCACGATAAATATTTCATTTCTGAGACACTTTTAAACTTTAGTCCATGCCGCTGTGTCTGGAAGCGAGGCATTCGTGAGACCGTCGAACTGCCTGAGACTCCAAAGAAGTTTGTCGGAAGCTCAAGTCAACATCTAAAACGGATCATAAATGTGCCTGCAGATGCCACATTATCCAGACAGTTCATCTCTCGACTGCCAAACGAATACATTTCAACATTTGGACAAGCTCCTTATTTTGATAGACCATTTCAAATCGCATTCATTTCAAGATGAATGTGACTACAGACTTTGCTGAATCTGGTGTGAACTCTTCTCTTGAGACTTCCTGCAGTCAGCGGCAACTTTGAAGAGCGGTTTTGATCATCTTTGCCAATGGTAAACTAAACACTCTGATTGCTAAAATCACATGGGTCACGGGTGTCTGCTACAGGGGCTTAACATTGCAGATAGCATCTGTGGTGATGGAGGTTTGGCTGCGGAGGAGCTCCGCTGATGGAACAGCTTGTGTCAGCAGTTGTAGGTGCTGACTCCACTGGGCTGTCTACACAACTTTGGCTTTTCCTGTTATCCTTTTCTGTTCATTATCTCGTGTGATCCCTCATTTCTTCTCGTGGTTGAACAGATGAACGATCGTTGGAGGGTTGCAGGTTCTCAGTAAATGATCAATGTGTTGGTGTTCGAGGAAGGTTACAATGCGATATTAAAACGAGACTGCAGTGGGGGCTTGGTTTTGGCTAAACGTACTACCTCACATTTTAATGTCGCACAGAGAGAGAGCGACAAAACACACACAGGGTGTGGAAAAAATAAAACGCACAAGTAAAATAAAAGTCTAGAAAACACGTTTTTGAAATCGCAGCTAATGTTACTATAAATAACGGTTCGCAGAAATGCAACATTATGAAAATGAAGAATCTCTTTTGTCCTCTGACCGAATCTCAGTAACAGCAATAAGAACGAGTGATTTTCTTGATTGTATTAAAACCACATTTTCAGATGCCGTTGCATCAACAGACGAAACAGTTTTGATATTGTATTGATTGTATCGAGCAGCTTTTGGACCTGATGAAGCAATATCAGTGTGAGAGCACTGCACACACACACACACATATACACACACACACACTCTGGGACATTCCACAGACTTGTATTGTTTTTAAACACAGCTAGTTTTAAACAACATAACCTAACCATAACTCACACTCTAACCCTAACAGAAAACGTTCTGCATTTTTACAATTGTAAAATGTGTTATTTGCTTTAGTTTATAGTGTTTTTACAGATGAGGACGTCCCTAATAGGAGGTTTTGCTCCATTACAAACAGCTTGAGTTGTCAGGTGTTGTTGACTGTTGACTACAAATTTGTCCCCAGTATATGGTTAAGTTAAACCACACACACACAAACACACATAGATTCTGGGTAGGTATGAACAGTATGAACAAACATACATCCAGACACTTCTGTATATAGATCTAGTGCATGTAAGTGGTCAATAATCTTTTAATCCAGTGATTGCTGAATTCTCCTTTTACTTAAAATAACACAACGGAGTGAAAGTGTGCCATTATCTTACTCTGTTCTTTCTGCTGAACAGATTGTTATGCTTTACTAACTCAGAAAATATTGTTTTAAATGTTTTTATCATTGCACTAGGGAATGATTTTAATAATGCAAGACACAGGAAATGAAATACTTCACCAAGATTATATTGTTATGACTTGTTTCAATACTTCTCTCTTATGCACTGATGTCCTAGATGTAGTATATACACAATTAAAAGACTTACATAAGCATGCTAAACTAGAAATGAGAGTTTATACCACATTCATTTATATCTGATGAGGCGTATTAATGGCAGTGTTTACCCAGCTAACAGGGAACGTTCTCAGAACGTTGACTAACATTCTCTAAAAGTTCTTTCAAGGTTTTTAAAAAAGTGGTGGCAGTAACGTTGTAGAACTTTTTGTAACATTTCATATCAAAAACATTGTTCTGAAGTGTTGGTGGACGTTTCAAAAACGTCGCAGAATTACAACAATTTTTGAATAACGTTCTTATAACCAAACAATAACGTTAATACAATGTCTAAAACAGGATGTTTCGAATGTTCCTAGAATGTTCAAAAAACATTTTTAACATTTCTGCTACTTACAACCTAACACTGTTAGCTGGGTATTTAGTTGTAAAGTTAAATCTTGGTATGTCGCTCAAGATTGTTTCATTCATGAATATGCGATTTTAAATAATGAACACAAAAGGTTTTTAATTTTTAATTCTTGAGCATGTTGTCGCACCCAAACCGGAGTGTTAAGCAACACAAGCTTATAAATCAACATAAATGGATGCCATGTATTCATTGTGGACAAACTCATGTTTCAAGGACAGCTTATAAACACTGTTACTGCATTTCAGATGTATTTGTCCAGCTCTTCCAGAATACATGTACCAATGTATGCATTTGATATTTTATCAGTCGAAGCGTACAGTAAATGTATGCTGTTTGTATGTACGGTTTAAGCTTGAAGTGTATGATGTGATGTACTCGATTGTAAAAAAGCTTTTGCCCTTCATTTTTGTGAACTTTCAACAGATCATGTTCAGCCTCAGTGACACTTTGAGTGGTTTAAATAGAACAGACTCAGGAGGTGTGTATATTTTCCCAGTTGAATTATTATGGTTTTTAAAATCTTGTACATGATCTTTTACCAGCGTACACACGAGAATTCTCAGGAGAAAAAGCTGTCAGTTATTTCTCTTGACATGTCGTTCATCTAAATGGCCCTTGACAGCCATCTCATGCATACGTGGATTTGCAGCCAGAGTACAGCTGCACCCTCTTAAATATCGTCTTGATAATACGAGATTAACAGATTTACATATTATCACAGATTTATTCATGTTTTTTGGCTACTTCATTTAGTGGCACGTGTGATTTTATAGTGTTGACATAAAGCACAACTTTTCTCTCTTGAATAAATGAAAATGAAAGACTTTTAAAGTTTCGTATTTGGTATTTTTTTATGATTTTTGCTTTGATTTTACAATAATTTATGCATAACACCTTATTGACAGTAGCGGCAGATTGATTTTACATTGTTATTGTTTAGATTAAAACGTCACAGAGAGACACTGCCACATTGTTTATCTATACATACAAACAAAAAACTGTGCCTATTATTTATTGTTTTAGATTGGTTCAGTTGTGTGGTTGATATAAAGAATAATGTTAAATGACAGACGTCATGACGCTTTAAACTCCCCGCTGTCGTTTTCCATTGACGGTTTCCTTGACAACGCAGACGGAAGTGGCGTCGACTTTCGCGCAAGGAAGCCGGTCCGCTCCCGGCGCGCCAAATTTCAAAGCACTTCCTGGCCAGAGGAGACGATGAGAGTTACGACGGAGCCGAAATTAAAGACAGAAATACCGTTTCACACAACACGACTTCATGTTTTGGGTATGACACGCTTTTATAAGTGTTTTCTAATCATGACGTTGGAGGAAACGGAATGGTCGTGTTTGTTAAGTTGCTAGTTGTGGCTTGCGTTGCGCGAATGTGTTGAACTGTACAGAAGTAGCACGCTAGCTGTTCACTGCTGCACGACCCGTCACATTTCCCTTTGTGATCGTGCTGCGACTTCCGATTAACATTCAGAGAAATTGGGTTAACGATCACATATGATTGAAATAATGCTCATTTTCTTAAAGCAATATTCTTTCGATGATTTGTGATTTGGTAAGATCTGTACAGTGTATGGATGACCTACATGATCATACATCAATGTATGATAACATTATTGTCAGTCATCTATAATGTTATCGTGGCAGTGCATGGAAGATGCAAAACTGTTTTAATAGTTTTAGTGTACAAGCTGTTCGATTAAACTGATAATTGTTTACATAATCCGTGCCATGTTTTACGTTGCTTGGAAACTATTTAAAATGATATGTTTGTTAATTGCCACAAAAAATATGCTATAAAATCATGTCATGTTAATAATACTGAGGTACTTTTTGGCAGACCCTTGACTTTAACGTGGTAGATATATGCTATGTAGGAATACTACGATTATAAAATGTTGTTATTGGTAATGTTACTGAAGTTTTGTACTCCACTTTTTCCCCAGAATGAAGACCGGCAAGTCATAATATCTGACTGGACACATTTAATACTCATTAAAAGCTGTACAATTAGAGAAAATAGCTAAATATATAAGTTGCAATATTTTATTGGCATTTCACTTGGTCCTCCATGCTAAAAATCTTGTAGCATGTCAAGTCTGTCAGATTTTATTAACCAGGCATAATTTTAACAACAGTGTTTTTTAACAAACATCACATGTAGAAGATTGTTTTAGCTGTGTGTTATGTGATTGGTCAGCTGTCATCGGCTGTGTTCTAGTGTATCTCTACATTTATTTGTGGAATGTTAAAATGTTGTCAGGAGCCCAGCCATGTTTTCAGCTCTTAAGAATTGGTTTGTCATCCGATACGGATAATAGTATCGCTCATGGAAATGAGTCATCAGACTCTGGCCGTGACTTGTACACGTTCAGACCTGCGCTGGCGCAGTGTGTGTTCCGGCTGGGCCGGGCCGCAGAACTCTGTGATGTCACTCTGGAATCGATGATGGTGTCGCGTATCCACGCTGAGCTGCACGTGGAGAGAGAAACAGATAGTTCTGGAGAAGAGGGCTGGAGGGTCCATGTGAAGGACCGCAGCAGTTATGGTGAGTGCTGTGCTCTATAAAGACCTCCTATATATCCCATTAATGTAAAGACCTATATAACCATTTGTATATCCCAATACCGTAAAGATCTCCTATATACACATCTGTATATCCTGTTTATATAAAGACCTTCTAATATACCTATATATATGTGTGTGTGTGTGTGTGTGTATATACACACACACGCATCATTATTACAAAGATCTGTATATCCATTTATATTTTCCATTAATATAAAGATCTTCTATATCTGGTTGTTGATCTTTTATATGGAACTGGTTATGTTGAAAATAATGTAGAAAATAAATACGCCTCTGTTTCTCTTCTACAGGCACGTGGGTAAATAATCTACAGCTCCAGCAGGGAGTATTATGGGAGATCTTTGATGGTGATACGCTGACCATTGGTGGCCAATCAGGAAAGACTAGCCCAGAATTCTACTTCCTCTTCCAGAAAGTTCGGGTCCGCCCACTGGACTTTGATGCCATCACTGTGCCCAAAGCGGGTTCCTTCTCATCCGACATCAAGAACCGGATCAGAACATGTTCGGACCATAATCCGGACCCCAGCTTGGATATATCTAAACTGTCTCTCAACAGAGCCACGGTCATTCTGAACTCCATCGGCAGCCTCAGCAAGATGAACGCAAGCTGCTGGACTTTCAAGAAAAACGACAAATTGACCAATTATTCGGGGTTTGCTGCTTTGGCCCCGCCCTCCACCCCACCCCCTTTCCAAGCCATTGCTGAAATTTCCACCAAGTCTGTCCCGGCATCATCAAAGAGCCGCCGTAAGTCAGCGCACACGGTTCTCCTGGAGGACGACAGCTCAGATGATCCGTTGTGCCGCAGAGAACTGGAGGACGGAAGGAGAGGACAGGCGAGGAAAAGACGCCGGCTTTATAAGTCCGAATCAGAAGTGTTTCAGCCTCCGCTGCCCAAACTGGAGCAGAATTGCAGGTCACAGTTCGAGGTGTCGGAACACAGCAGCGCATTCAATGCGACACCTAACAGAAGGTTCAGTCATATCATGAATGTGGGTCACACCAAAGGCAATGTCATCAGTTTGATTCCACTCCCACAGAAAACTTGCTTGTCTGGTCCTGGTGGGAGGCCAAGAGCAAACAGCTCGCCGGTCTATACTGCCCTGGGCATGGGAGGTGAGAATTACAGCCTAACCTCACCAGCAGCGAGAACAGCCAGGCCAGAGAAAGCGAGGGGGGCGGTTTCTCAGTTCAGGGCCTCAACTGGGTGAGCAGATACAGGGTTACACACACACCTGGAAACATCATTCTAAAACTTCCGTCAGATGCATTTGGAAATCTGTATAGCGTTACGTGCAGTACTTGTCTTTTATCAAATACGATTTATTGTGCTTCTTGCATTGATAATCCAGTGTTTTAGTTGCATTCACTAACGTGCAATTTCTCAACTATCTGCGCAGCAGACGACGTGGGAGACCTAGAAAACACCCTTCGCCCCGCCCATCTTCCTCCTCTTCATCATCATCCTCCAGCACCTCTTCCTCCTCTTCTTCCTCGTCCTCCTCCGAAGACGAAGATGCGGGGGTCACGCAGGGTGTGGAGCCGTGCGCAGCGGCGCGCTGTCGTCTCCCCCAGCAGGACACCGTGCAGTGGATCCAGTGTGACGATTGCGACGCCTGGTACCATCTGGACTGCCTGCCGCACGACCGCAATCGAGACGCGCTGCTGCTCGACCCGAATGCAGACTTTTACTGCGGCTGCCTCAGAGCCAGTAACCACTGAAGCTACGAATCAACCAGTTCAAGCTTGCCTTTATCTCTTTAATAAACCAAATATGCTCAAAGACATGCTAGTATTATTACAATCAGATGCATGGGGGGGGGTTGAGAGATATGTTGTTTTTTGGCATTCATATAGAATCACTGACATACGCTTTGTAATGATGACCAGAATAAATGTCATTAATGTCATTTCTGCAGCAGTGCTAATTGTACCGAGTGGCGATTTAAACAGATTTAAACTGACCAGCTTGGCAGGAAGAGTTTCAGAACCATCCAGATGTTCCGAAAGCACTGCAGCCAATCAGAACCCAGCACTGGATGCTTCCTAACAACTTATTTACTTAGAATATATCTGTATATAGTCAATTAAATATTCCGCATGGGGGGAAAAGAACATTTTAAAGAGCATAAAAATATGTATGAATATGGAAATGAACTGTTGTTTGATTCATACGGGGAGATTTGTATTTTTAGAGGGATGAATGAATTTGAGATTTTTTAAGGTTTAAAGGCTTCTAAGGTTAAGTAGGTGAGGACTTTGGTATGCTTTGTTAACATATGTGGCTGGTATATGATGTATAATCACAAAATACTGTATAACATGGGAGTGGGCAACAGGGGTATTTACAGTGCAGTTGTGTTGATGTAATGTCTTGTGTTTCAAACCTGATCTGATGGAATGCTCTTGAAGTTTCATCGCACACCAAAACATTCAAAGAATTCTCCGTTGTTTATTGTTATCTGCTATTAACATAAACTTTCAGTGTAATCATCCTTTATGAACTCACTTTATTGTAGCTGTGTCTCTTTATAGTCTCAGAGGTATGAGTGTTTAAAATACCTCCACTGTCTTCACTTTCACTCAACATCATAGATATGACCGTCAGCACAGTGTTTGTCATGTTTGTCATGTCGGGCTCTGAATAAAGAAATATTTAAAATATGACCTGTCAGCCTTTTTGTCAAATATATTTTAGATATAATTATTGAATAAGTTGGTATGAAATGAGCTTTCTTGTTATTAGGAAAACAACCATTAGCATGACGAAAATATGAAACCCAACATTTCAGAAAACATAACTGGTCAGACAGAAGGTATACAGAGGGCATTGAATACTTAATGCTGATTGGATAAGTCATCTGTCAATTACATGACAGGAAGAAAACATGGTTTCGAAGGATTGGTCAACAGTTGGTATGACTTCAGTTTTTGTATTTGATTTATTTTTCTTTGTGTTTTCAGACATTAGAACGTGGACTGTCAGCTTATGACTAAATTGATCGTTAATTAATTTAGATTATTGCTGCTATTTGCATTTGTGGTATTTGAGTTGACCCTCCCTCTCAAACACATATATACGGTTCTTCCACAATTAGGAGGAGAGGTTATAAAATCCCCTCAATTGTTGCTCCAGCCTGACAGAGTTCTCTGAGCAAACAATTTCATATTGAATAATGTGGCTGCTCTGTGCGCTCCCAGAATGCATTGCGGTATTAATAAATGATGCGGAACTGTTAGGGAGGGACTGTGGGGTTATGAGCATATGGTTTGGCTGCTGGATTACTTTCTTTATGCTGTTGTTTTTGTCATCACTCAGAAGTGGTTGTGGTCTTTGTGGGTCTGTATGAAACTACCACATTTATTCCTTTGAAAAAAATGTTTTCTTCATGTTACAAACAAAATGTATGCTATCCAAAACAAACGTGTTAGCTTCTCGGTTTCGCAAAATATTAACAAACACATTAAATCATGTCTCAACAGAAAGAAACATTTATCTCAGTGAATACACGGTCACCATGTTTGTTTACATCGAGTAACAACAACTCCATGTTGTAAATTCTTTTGGTTGCAGACTTCGACACACTGCTGTTGTACGAGACAGTGATTGGTAGCTGGAATTCAGTACAGATTCTTTTAACCTTTTATTAAGTCTGTGACCAGAATGTCTGTCACATGACACGCTGTCACATTTCTCCCTTCTTTGAACATCCCTGTTGGTCTGGGAGGCATTTGTAACACCGTGTGAGTTTCAGGTCAGTGGACACCCCATACCTGTGCATTACAGAACCTGTTTCTCTGATGAATGACGTATATTAACTGTTCTCTGGTCAGACAGAGCGAAACTCACCCAGTCCTGTGACACTGGCTTGATTGTTACCTGGAGAACGCATGCTGAGAAATTCAAGCGTTTGTAAACGTTTTGGCATAATCACTTGATATTTGTTTGCATATTTGAATATTACAATTTTCCTTTTATATTTGTAAGGAACTGATTAATTGAACTCAATATATTATTTGATGATAATTAATGACATTTATTATTACAACAAACATAAAAATAACATGCACAGTGCAGACAATGCAGAATTACCGATTATTAAAGTGAATATGTGTCCAACACAGTCGAATGCATGTCACACAGGTAGTTACCGGTTAGTCTGTACACTAAACCGTATTCCTGGGAAATAACTAAGTACGGTGCTGTTGAGGTTGTCATGTCAACCTGACACGTCTGTGTGTTATCAGGGAGAGACGGGCAGATAAATCAGTGGTGTGAAATCTTTACAGGTTCCTCCTAATGAGGGCAACGGATGGCGGTCCGTCCGTGTTGCCAAGACGACGCTTCGCGCCATCAATGGACGGATGTGGAGGAGCGGCAGGACCTGTCAGACAGGACAAACGTGAAAGACCAAACACAGCTGATAGAGGACCGGGTGAGTTAAACGACGACGAAGCAAAACATAATCGCTTACGGAGGAAAACAAACACGCTCGCTGATCAATCGTGATGTAGTTTCACGCCGCCATTAGAGGGCGGACGCGTCCCGTCCCGTCAGCTCGCGCATCCCGGACGAGCGTCGTAGAGTCTGTGACCTAAAACTCGTCGCTTCCGACGTTTTCGTACCAGGTGTGAAAGACTGTGAGTGTTCTTTCGTATTTTGCACATACAAGCCTTTCAACAGCGTTTTCTGTTACCACAAAAGTTAGATAAAGTTATCGAGAGCGCGCTCGAGAACAGAGGAGGTAACCATAGCAACGGTAGGCAGCAGTTTCGGACGTACTTCAGCGTAACCCATCGTTTAAAATGGCGTTTCACTTTTTCAAAGACACCACATTGCCGTGGACAGGCCACGCCACCTCCTCATGGTCACCGAATAACTCTCATACTGTCCAGCAGGCACACAGAAATCATTCCTAACTCTCATCAACCTCATAGCAATAGTCTGCCAACCACACCTTAGCTTAACACCTCGCTGTCGATCACAGAAAAACTGATGGACTGCAGACAGATGGCTCAGTTGTTTCAGATGATAAGTGTGATTGACTGGGGTTTAATGGGATCATGCTGCATGGAGACTGTTTTCAGCATCACGTTCTCCAGCGCTTTCCTGCCTCCATTTGTGCTGACCGAGATTGAACCCTGAGCAGCAGAGCAGACTCATAGACTCACTCACCATGATGAGTCCCACAGACTTACAATGAGAGAAGCACCCAAATGTTTTCCCTTATGGCTGAGCTGTATTTTAACTTCGGCACCCTATTTGCAAACAAGCAATGTTCTCAGGATGTTAGCTGACGTTTTCTGAAAGCTTTCTCAACGTTATCCAAAATAACATTCTTGCAGTAACGTTAGTAGAATGTTTCATATTTCAAAAACGTGATGCTAAAGCTGCTAGTGGAATGTTTCAGAAACGTTACAGAATTAAAAAACGTTTAAATAACGAATAGCCAAACAATAATGTAAATACAGCGTTTATAAAACTAGATGTTCTAAACGTTCCTAGAACATTTAAAATACGATGTTTTTGTCACGTAATGGAAACGTTGGGGAGATGTTCTTACAACGTAGAATTGTTAGCTGCGTAGCATCACAATGGCAAGAAAACAATTACATTGAACTATTTCATCAGACTGTATTTACAAAGACCACACAGGAAGTTCAACTACAGCCATTCTGCTTACAAACCATTTCATGAAATCAGAGAAGCTCCTGGAATATATTTACAGTATTGACTCTCTGATGTCTCATGATGTGAGATAGCACAGGGACACGACTGATGTTCTGGTGAGAATATAGGTGCCATCATCATGTGCCTGACCAAATCTCTCTTCTCCTCTAGTCATCGCTGGGCTGATGCGAGCGGACGGATGAGGTGCTGCCGTGGAAACAGCTGAGTGAGTTTGATATCTGCAACACTTCTGTCGCTCATGCCTAAATTTAAGATCTTTGAGCAGAAAGTACAGGGCTAAATGTGAAGGGCTTATGTCCAATACACTGTTGAACAAGCTCGATGGAGAATTTACATCGGTTCGTCACCTGTCAT
>JAZGTI010013994.1:0-14431 GCA_036877585.1 Botia kubotai
TACAGGTTGCTATTAACTATAATATAAATTGCAGGTGGATATGAACATAATATACAGGTTGCTGTTTACTGAAGCAGGAATTTACAAATAGACATATATAGATTACCACAGATTTACAATATTGTATATGTGCAATGGAAATGTGCATTTACAAATGGGTATGTACAGTGTAGTGCAATGAATATTAAATTCAGTGCAATGGTAATGGGGAGAGTGTGGGGTGTGTGAGGGGGGCAGAGGTGTCAGTGGTGGGCAGAGTTCAATAAGGAGACAGCTCTGGGAAAGATCAGATTAGCATTACATCATTAAATCATTAAATCATTTAATGTAAATGTGTGTTCATGTGGAATATGGCTAAATGATAAGAATGCTGAGTCTTATCTGTAGATTCAACATATACGTCCGTTTGTGATAATTATCATCTAATGTAATTTATAGATGCATATTTTTATGTATTTCGTCTTTGTGGACAATTCACCATGTTTACCTGTTTTGATTATTCAAAATTTCTGCCTCTGAAAGAAACTTCAGTCTTTGCTATGCTGACCGTGTGTTTTATAAAAGTCACCAGTAAAAAATAACGTATTCAAGTTATTTACGGTTCTTCTTAGTTAGATTCAGTTCAAGTACTACAGTACAGTGTATTTAAAAAGATTTCTCATATGTTTAATCTAATAGAACATTACCTCAGTGTGTAACAGAGGTTAATGTCTTTCCTCTTGAATGGTGAAAAGAGCCACAGCCTCATTAAACATGATTTGAATTCTCCACATTCTCGGCTCGACTCTCCTCAGATGACCCGGCCGCCTCAGGAGCTGATATCTGGAGTTTAGGAGCTTCTGGAGGAGGTGACAAAAACACTGAGCACGTTTCCTCCATTGTTGCTTTTTACTCGTTTTATTAGTTACATACTTAGTCTGCATGAAGCAACATTTGCGACTCATTTTAATTCCGTAATGTGATGCATTTCCAAGTGAAACCACATGTTCAGGATAATAAAACGTAGGGTGGTAAACTATAAAAAGTAAACTGTATTTAATACATTGGGGTTGGGTCATTAAAATTGGTTCTATGGCTACGTTTGGTAAGAAATACTTTTGGTAAGAATACTTTTTGGTAATACGTTTGGTAAGAAATACTAAGAATACAGTGTACCTTGTACTGTTTTTTAAATTGTGAATGAAACGGTAGGTATTTATTTCTAAAAAATTGCGTCAAATAGTAGACTGCTACATTGTTGACCCCATCAAAACCCACGTCACGCGTTTCGTGTTTGATTTGGCGCATGCCCAGTTACTGTTTTGAAAATAAACAGTTGTTTTGCATTTTTGCTACAATAAAATGTGTGGCAAGACTATTAAAAAATGGGGTCTAGAGATTTGACATTTTATTTGTCCTTCTCGCTACTAATGGAACATTGACTGCAATGCATTGTGGGATACAGCATTAAACACAGGGTGCTATATAGTGTGCACAGTATGGTAGATTAATAGTTAAGATTTGTATCGTAATATGACCGATGATGGGAAAAGGAGTTGAAAATAAGAGGACTTGGGACATCAGACACTATATATATATAATAAGTTAAATATATAATAATATGTAATAAGTTATCATAGAAAAGTAAACAACTGTTTCTTAAATATACATGAAAAACAGTGATTTTTGTGTTCGTGTCCTGATTCAGCAGTTCCATACTTTCTCCAGACACGTCTGTTTAGCGGTTACGCCTACTTACACACACACTTACACACACACACACACACACACACAAGACTCTCTTACACGCACTTGCCGCATCTGACCCCCGGGTCACGCTGAAGTGACTTTAAGCTCTGTGTGTAACTGGGCCTCTTTGAAAGCGGGCCTCACATTCCTGCTCCCTCCGACGGGGGAAGTCCTGCTTATTTCCAGCGAGGAGGAAGTTTCTGCCGTGAGGGATTATGCGCAGTTTCCTCACCCAGAAGCCCGCGGCTCGTCTCCTCCCACTCTTAAAAAAGCAGCACACCCGCAAAGTCGGAACGCTGTGAACTAAATTACCTGCCTCTGCGACCGCCAGCCTCACCTCTCTTGCCTCTTCCGTCCCGCTTGTCTGCGCTTGTGCGCTCTCAGGGAGGAGGCGACCGCTCTCCGGCCGCTTTTGTATGGCTGTTCAGAACTGCTGTGGTTGGGAGGAGGTGGAGGGAACAGCTGCTCCCCACACAGAAGCCGGTTTCCCAGCCTGACAGGCAGCGAGAGACAGCCAGTGCCGGGCTGTTCCCCCGGGGGCCTCTCAGGTTGGTTCCCCAGCCTCCGCAGCTCCGGCTGGGAGGGAGTTTTTCGACAGCGCACCAAACACGGAATGGATCAGAACAAGTAGGATTCTTTCCATCCCAAAGGCCAGGAGCTTGTGTCCTCAGTGAGTACTGTTTCTTTCTCCTTAAGTTGCGTGGGCACAAAGGAGCGAGCTTGCTTTCAAGCTGAAATCGGACAAAATCGGTGTTTTTGGTTGTTCTTTTTTGTGATTTTCATTTGGCTTCTCTTTGACTGGCTGTGACGGTAGAGAAAATTGTCAGAAAGTGTTTTTTCCTGTAAGAAATAACTCGGGCAATTGATCACTGGTGTTGAGCTGCAGGTTTTTGTGAAAAGAGAGCTTTGTGCATTTGAATTGCAGCTGGGCTAAAGGGTCACGGCCAGAAGCTTCAGTGCTCTGTGTGTGTGTGTGTGTGTGTACGTACCCAATACAGAATACAATCTGATAGATTCACGAATGGCCTCTCTGAAAAGCATCTGAAAGTTATGGGACGCTGCTTATGCTTTTTAACGTGGCATTGAGAGAGAAACTTTGCTTAAATTGTGTGAAGGACCGTACGCTCCCACAGTTACACACTTCATCTCATCGGCACTTAATCTGTGCTGTCTTTAGTGGAAATCTCTGAATTATTACAACAGTTATTTTTTGACGGACTTCAGAAAGAAACATTAACCTTCTGCAGGTTTAATATATATATTTTACTTTGTTTTTTCTGTCTCAATCGTGTATTGTGGGCCGCATTGTCTTTTGTTTATCTTAAGGCATTGCTTTTATTAACAGTATTTAGCTCTGATGAACAATGGAAGTTTGATTGTCCACATTTTCATACATTTCCTTAGAAAAGCGAGTTATTTACAGTTTACCTGGTTTTGGCTGTTTACCTATTGAGGCCTTGATATTACATAAAATCTGCTTTTTTGTCAAATTGTATCGCCACCCAATAAAGCGAACACCTGCTGTATTATTCATAGTGTCGTCCAGTTACTTTATGATTTTCTAGCTGTTTAAATATAATTCTTGCATAAACTTTTATTGGCTTGGTCCTCCTAAATCTGAAACCTACTGGTTATGATTTGCATTATTTGTTTAGCTTATTAAGACAACCTGTCTGTCTGACAGGCATTATCTTCTGTCTTTCTCTTCTGGAGTGCTGTTTCAGAGCACGGCCAGAGGCGTTGAGACAGAGGGAGCACACAAAGACAAAAAGAGCTGAAGAGAGAAATAAAAGAACAG
Source organism: Botia kubotai (assembly GCA_036877585.1). Lineage (NCBI taxonomy): Eukaryota > Metazoa > Chordata > Actinopteri > Cypriniformes > Botiidae > Botia > Botia kubotai. The sequence continues at coordinate 3,527 of JAZGTI010013994.1, forward strand.
CACAGAATGAGCTCCGCTCGGGTTCTAGTGCCGACATTTTTTGTGTGAGCTGGGCTACTGCAGTTTAGCTGTCAACAGTACAGAGAGAGAGAGAGAGAGAGAGCCCGCCACTGAATCTAGTTCTCTATTTTAGGTATGTAGGTCAGTTCCCTCTAAAGTAGTAGAACTGCACACCTTCTAAACGAGAACTTCTGAAGTCGTTCTGGCAGAAGGTTTATTTTTGGCCATTGCTGTTCTATATTGATGTTTCTTCAAGGCACATCAAACGATTGCCCAGGTCGTGTGTTTTAAAACACAAAGATGTCTCTTCGGCTCAGCTCTTCTGGGTTCTGACCAGCGCACCCTCTAGTCTTTGTTCTTGCTGAGCACAGGCTATTTCTATTGGTTCGTTCGGCCACCTGAGTACCCTGAGAACGAGCCCCTGCCCCACACTGCACCTGTGCAGCGTTCAAGGTGCCATTCAGAACAGCGACATCCTAAAAAACTATAACGCTTATATATAACGTCAACCTCATATCTTATAATAGGTTATAACCTAATAATAGGTTATCACAGTTGTTTTATTTTATACAGTAACCAAAAACAATTTTAGAAACCGTAAATGTGGATTGGATATATATTTATGTGGACATATATATATATATGCCCAGATGCAGCCCATTTGTAAAGCTCTGATTAAAGATATCTTTAGCCTGTTTTTGATTTATTCCCTGATTTTTAAAAAAAATATATAATCTTTCTGCATGGCAACAACATCAGACGTGGTGCAGCCCAAAGAGAGGATTGGTTTAGCCCCTAATGAGCTGTGCTTCTTACTGTAACTTACTGCTTTTCAAAGAAAAGGATATTGTTGTGTGAGTGTGTGTGTGTGTGTGTGTGTGTGTGTGTGTGTGCGTATCGGTTCTAACCGGCTGAAAGGTGGATGCATACTTGCTCTCAGGTGACAGGTTGGTCACTGAGCATTGAATGTGTTTAACTGCCTCGCTGGCTGTAAATTTGTCACACTGTCATTTGCTGGAAAGTGAAAACCACAGTTTGCCACAGAGTCTTTATGAGCTGTGAGCTTCTAGGTGCTGTGTGGTCATGCAGTGCTGATCCTGAATCAGGTTTTAGTAGGTACTGGGTTTCTGCAGAATCTTCCTGGCTTTGAGTGGCATGTTTTAAAGATGATGGAAGTGACATGTTTCCCAGCAAAACGTACAGTAAGAGATATGTCTGATATGTCTTCTAGATTTTTCCATATTGTTTACTTGATTGTAACGTCGGTTTAGTTTTATTTAGGATTTCATCATGGTCTGTCATAATGTTCGGATTATTACTAATTATTCATTTTATCTTAAATACAATTTTAGGCAATTACTCCAGCATGGAGCTTTTTTGTGTTTATATTTTCCAGCTGTTTTTATATCTATTTTTAAAGCTAAATATTTACCTGTATAAAACTTGATCAAAGAATTTAATAACGCCTTCAAATGTTTAAAACAAAAATACTGCAAAAGCAATGACTTACTGCCTGTTATGAATATATCTTCTTTTTATTCAGCATATTCTGATTAAATACATTTTCATTATTACACATAAACATGTGTTACAGTGTTTTTCAAAACATCCACAAATGATTAGTTTACATCCAGCTTTTACTGCTCAGGGTTCCTATTCCTGATGTCTAATGTGATTTATAGAGGGGAACACACACACACACACACACACACACACACACAGGTTTTGTTATGAAGAAATGCCAAGAAGAAGCTTTCTCTTCTTCTCTCTCTTACACACATACACACACACACAGAGAATTTGTGTCCTGGAGAGCCATTAAAGAGGTGATGTCATGTCTGAAGTGAGACTGTGTGTGTGTGTGTGTTTGCTCTCATCCGTCACTCATTCAGAACCGTTGAATGGCTCGGGTCGCTCTGAAAGAGAACCACAAAAAACCCTGAAAWCCCCAACAAATTCATCACCGACTGCCTATTCTGGTCCAGTTGAATTTAACTCAAGCTTCTATAGGAATGTGGTCATGGGTTATATATAAGGGTCTATATATTTATCCTGGATGATTTATAAAAATAAAATTGAATGTATTTAAAGAAACAAAACATTGTGAAGGAATGTCACAATAATCCTTTTAATACATTTTTAAAGATTGGAAACGTTTTGCTTTTCAGCTCAGTTTAATCTAAAAGGTTTAAAAGATATTAATCTCTATCACCGGAATACATTTTTTGTTTAAAAAATGTGTTTTATCAGGTTTAATGATTACGATTGAATCGTTTAGTGGTGTAATAAAATACATTGTGTTTGATTAGCGTTTGCTTCTAATGTCCCCTGTGTGATTCGTGTGACATCACTTCCTCCTCATTGGCAGGTGTGTGAAACCAGTTTCTGGTGTGAGACGCATGTTGTTTTCACAGCTGCTAAGGTCCTTGTTTTGTCCTTGTTTCTCGTTAAATGTCCAGCAGTCTTTGATTCATTCCTGTCTGATGTTCTAGAGGACCAGAGGTGGGACTTCATTGAGAGCTGCTCTTCACCAGTGTCTTTTGACTGCTGTGTAAGGAGAGGGGAGCATTTGAGGCACAAAAGACAAACACAAACATTTAGCGTGAGACAAAGACCGGCCTGGGTAGCTCAGTGAGAGGTTAAACTCCTCCATTGTTTGCATGCAATTAAAAGATCACTGGTTCGTCCTTTGTCATTAAAAACTGAAGGACACAAAACCTGTGGAGAACATGTCAGGTCATATTTCATCACAAAATCACAGAAAAGACATACGAAAAAATAACAGTAGCCATTAGTATGTTTTGCATTATGACATTACCGTAATGCACTAAACTTAAATCTCATTCTCAATACTGTGATGAAAATGATGATATTTCATGCATCTTAAATGCATTTGAAGCTACTATTGATGGTAATGTTCGTTGTACTAAATTGACTTAATGCAGAATTGAATAAAAGAATATTTGCATTCTTGAAATATTGGAGCACAGAAATGAGAATCACTGTGTGAACATGGGAATCACAGAAAAACTAAAAGTCTCGAAGGAAATGCGTTTATTTGCTTTGAAAATAATGTCAAAATACTAAAATAAACCCCTCCGTGGTCTTTAAAATGTGTTTCATTGCCTTTATTTGTAATTTAATGTGTTATTTTCTTTTTGGGGTGAAATTTGACCCGGACATGTTTTCGGGAGACTCCAACTCAAAGCTGCAGTTTAATAATGTTTATGGCTATGTAATTGATTGTTTCTATAACTGTACAGCTCATATGTTTCTTTTGGGCTGCTTAACCTTTTAATGTCTTTCTTCTGAGATCCCTGAAAAACTGTTCAACTGTGTAAATAAGCAGAGTCATTTGAGCTGAGAAATTTGGCATGCTAACAATGATGTAACATCCGTTGAATGTCAGGTATGTTTAGATTTCAAAAAAGTGACACGAGGGAGTGCGCATGTAAAGTGTGTGTGTGTGTGTGTGTGTGTTGGACTAAAGTGCCCTTGAGAGGACAGGCAGGTTTAGAGGCAATAAAAGGAGATGTGGGAAGTGGAAACTCAATAGCAACGGGGCTTATGTGGCCATTGTGCTCCTGTAGTCTCCAGCATCTGCCGACAGCAGCCTGTGAAGTAATGAGTCGTCTAGGTTCATATTGACCAGTCTGCTGCGGTGGTCATGGGGACGATTGCATTTACTATTAAGAGTGAAGGGATTACACATCTAAACTCATTGAAATGCAGAGAATGAATAGATGGAGGTTGAAAATGAGGCTCACCGGCCTCCGTCCGTCTCACGTTCTGCTTTTCAGTTTTTATATATTTATTTTTTTGCATTGATGTAACGTATCAGAAACTGGATGGTGGAGATGGTACTAGGTCTTATTTTTGACTTACGTGTAAAAACGACTAAAAATGACGAATTCATTCAGTAAATTGTTATTATATCTTGTTTTTTTTGTTCTGCACTTTTTTTTTTAAAACGTGACCGTAATGTTTGGATCACATGCACACGTCTGACGTCCTTAAAGGGATAGTTCACCTAAAAATGAAAAATTCTGTTGTCAGTTATCCCTATGCAAATAAGAATCCATTTTTGCATAGAACGCAAAATGAGACTCTTGGAACAGTCTCTTAAAAGTAGTTTTGTTCTACGCAATGAATAGATAGTTTATTCGCACTCTGTCTTTCAAGCCTTTGACTGAACTATTTTTGGGTGCACTGTCCCTTTAATAAACCACAGACTTTGCTACAACATTTGATTCCTCTCCAGAAAAGTGTGGACTAAGTGACGTGATGCTAAGACTTTCTCTTAGAGCAGCAACCTGATCTGGGCCGGGACAGGTCTTTGGGGAGCAGGGTTGGGTCTCTGTTTATGGACCAATCAGTGATTAGTTTCACTATTGGCCTTGCAGCGCCGCAAACGTGTGCGCTTGTAAGACTGAAGAAAAACTGGGAAGGGGTCCGTCAGGCCAGAGGGCGAGTGGATCACCGGCGAGGGGTTCACAAGTCTAAACCGTAGCCGTCTGTTAGCAGCCGAGCGTGGTGAACTCTGTGCCCTGATGTCGCCCGGAGGAGGGGGTGGTCGAAGTCCCCAGACCACACTGTAATAAGATCAGATCTTAATGGTGGTCAGGGTACATTCGAGCTCTGATCCATATTGGCTACATCTAGAGTGTCGGTTGCGCAAGTCGTTTTGAGCAGCAGAAGTTTTCATGTATCTTTAGAACAAATAAGCCATGATGTCACATTGTTTTTTTGTGTGCTTGAGTCTGCTTCTTATCAAGGTCAACAAAACAGTTCATATGGACAGACAATGGCAACAATTCGGCTGTATTGTGTTCTCCAGACCACACAGAACCAAAGGAACCAGAATTCAGGTTCCTTTTCTTTGATTCCGACGGACATTCTGTGTATTTTAGAATCCTTGATTTCTGTCTCATGTCGATTAGTTCGGTCTCCTGCTTCATTCAGCATCACAGTTCACAGTTTGTGATCCGTGATCTGTTCTTAAGTCAAATAGTTGTATTTAACATGTTTGCTAAGTCAATTTGATGTGTGTGCGTCAGTAAATATCGAGGCTTAGTTTGAGTGAACGTTTATGTGATCAATTTTACTTATATATTTCTTCATTACAAATGTTACACGGTTCTACTTTAATAACAATAACAATAAATTATGTATAATTACACGCAGCATGTATATGTATAATTACAAGTAACCCTAAACCAAACACAAGTACATGGTGATTATTAATTTTACTCAGTCCTTATATGTATATTTACACTGTAACAAAAGCACCTTAAAATAAAGTGCAATGAATATTTTGACCTGTATGGGAGATACTGTCATATTTTAAATGTGTAAATGAAAATGTCACAGATTTTATTTGTTTGCTTTGTGTTTTTTCATTCTTTCTGGAAATTGATGGAGTGGCTTCCATCAGTTAACAAAGTGCCAGTGGGACCAGAATAAAGACCTAGTTAACGCTGACCTAATGACACCTAATTAAAGACCAACACACTTCTAGTAGCTGCTGCAGTGTGTGTGTGTGTGTGTGTGTATCGGGTGCAGATCCCCATTGCAGGGCCTGTAAGCATTTAAGCAGTCGTCTTGTGTTGTGGGAGGTTTCCCCCTTTAAATCATCCTTTTCTTCTCCGTAGTATCTCTCTGTTCTCATGCTTTCCGGGTCTGTGGGGGTAAACGTGGCATCACAGGAAATGAGTATGTGTTCTGTATAACCTGGATGAGTTCCACTCTGATCAGATCTGGGCAATTAAGGGTGAGGAACCACAATGGCACGGCCCGGTCGGAGCGCTAATTCTGTGTACTTGTATTCGCACATGCGTGTGTGTGTGCACGTGTGTGTGCATGTGCGCTTGGGTTGACAAGCTGCTCTGCTTGACATTGGGGTTGACCTGTGTGTGTGTGTGTGTGTGTGTGTCGGGTTTACATATGGCAGAGGGGCTGTTTAAGAGGGGCTGCTGTGGATCTCTTCTGTATGAAGAGACACAAGGCACAGAGCGATTGTTTGTTTCGTTCACGGCCCCTCTGTTGACTTCCAGGTTCTTGCACTCTCAGGCGCTGTTATGAAGCATTCAGATGGTAATTTGCACTGAGGGAGGGGCAGATTCTCACACAAACTTGATTTGTCTTTGAATAGCAGCTTGTGTTTGCTCTGACCTCTCCACTGCCCAGAGACACCAACCATCTCTCTCTCTCTCTCTCTCTCTCTCTCTCTTTCTCTTTCTTTATCTCTCTCTCACTCACTCTCTCACACACACTAAACACACATACTGCTTTGCATTCTGGGAGATGGACCATAATTCTCCTGCTCTTATATAATATGGGTTTCATTGTCTGTTTTTTCTGTTCTTTCTCTCTTAAACGGACTCATTTAGCCGTGTTTTCTCTCGCGTGTGTGAGCTGAGGATGCCTCTGCTTTCTGCAGTCTGATCGGCTTTTGAAAAGTTCTCTCATTCCTTTCATTATTGTGATCTCACTTCTGGCTTCTGTTTAAATTGATCCCTTATGCTGCTTTACAGGAAGACATTGATTTGGAAATGAAGGCCGTAAAAAACATTCTTAAAGAAATACTGAAGCAAAAGTTTAGAATACAATAAAAAAGAGAATTAAATAGAATAAAATGCTGTTTTTACAAATAAATGTGTGTGTTTTTATATTAAAGGGTTATATATTGTTCATTGTAATATTTTATTAAGTGATATTAATCCAAACTGATAAGCTACATGAGATTCATAGGAATAAATTGTATTTTGTTGTCAGCTTCTGCTTGTGCCGCAGGCGCAGTAAACTGTTCCAGAATATATCATGTGACCTCAGGCTATTTTTTTTTCTGAATAATAACATTTGTTCTGGTTGAAATTATCATCCGATCAGTTCTGGTCTGCCACGTCACATTATACAGCCCGATTATGTGTTAATCAGAGCCCCCCCCCCCNGACACACACACATACACACACACACACATGTACATACATCTTTCTTAAATTTTTTTCCCTTTATAGAATTTAGTTTCTTGACATTTTGCTTGTTTGAATTTCTAAATTATTTTTAGGAAAACAGCAATAATTATAGGCTTGACAAAATTAATTAACAACTAAATCCATTTTATACTTTTCCATCTTTTCTAGTTTTGGTCTTCAGTTTTTGTCTGTGTGTGTGTTTTTGACAAAAGTTGCCATATTTTGTTCAATTGTACTCTATCAATTTGTTCAGGTTGTTCAATTGTTATTAATTCTTTTTGTTGGAAAAAAAATCTAATTCGAGTTTTTATGCGTTATTTAATTTAGTTGTTTGGTACAGACGTTCTGAGCCATAGCTGGATCTCTCATAGTTTTTCTGTAGTTTGGTCAGGGGCTGAACCAGACAATGACTCTGAGGGTCAGAACTGCAGGTGACCCCCAAATTACCAACAAATATTTCTGGCTGCGGCGACCTTTCTGTGGTCACATCCAGAGACACCCTATCCGAGAGAAATCAAATGGACGGACTGATGGAATCAGTGGAATTCCCCTTGAAATGCAGCACTGACATCATATGTGTGTTTTGACAGAGGATAGCTGGTGTGTGTGGGGACACAACGTTGTTTCTCTGTTTAAAAAAAAACAAGCCAAAAATGCAGACAGCACAGGAACGTTAGCACGTTACTAGAACGTTACTCTGGCGTATGGCGTGTGTTTCTCCAGGGAGAGACCTGCGCTACAGTGTTACTGCTTTTTAAAAGCGTGTGTGTGTTTAGACGCTATAGGAGCTCCAGCGCCCAGCTGTCCTACAGCAGAAATCCTTGTGTTGTGATTTTAGTGCTGGTTATTTGTTCCTGTCGAGCTGATCTGAGATCAGAAAGGTTGAACATCTCGGTCTGTTTGCTTTGTTTAATGGCTGATATGCACTGTTCTGCCATTGTGACAGAAGAGCTTCATCTTTTTTTGTATTTAATTTACACTATGTTTGAACTGCATTTAAAAATGCAGAGTTGAAATTGTGCCTAAATAGAGAGGTGCTTAAAAACACTTGACAGCAGTAATGGGCAATAGGCTGTGTTAATTACCTTTTGTGTGTTGAGTTAACAATACAGCCGCGTTAAGGAACAATGCATCTGTCGCAGCGGTCTGAACGCAGGTGAATGTATGTTGGACCTGCAGGGGTGGGTGGAGTTGTAAATGTCAGTGAGAGCGCTATTGTGCAGAGAAAGAGACACCAGGGGTGTTGTGAATGTTGCCCCTTTCCAGCCCAAACAATAAGATTCATATTGTTCTTCTGGATGCTGTCCCAGCCAACACGTTTACGCTGTAGGAACGTTTCCCTACTGTTTCCATGAAGTAATAAAAATGTTAATGTTATGTTACGTTTGAATGTTCCAGGAATGTTCCAAATGTTCAGTTTTTTAGATCGTGTATGTACGTTATTGCTTGATTATAAAAACATAACATCATAACATCAAACATTTAATTCTGTAATGTTTAAAAAATGTTCCACTAACAACTTAATGATAACTTTTTAAAATGTGATATATAATGTTAAAAAATAGTAACCCTGCTGCAAGAGTGTTTTGATAACTTCGAGAGAACGTTTAGGAAACATTAGATAACGTTATAAGAATGCTCCCTTTTAGCTGTGGTATCTGTCCCTTTGAGATAGTTATCAGACAGTTGTCTGTTTGTTTTCAATACATCCTGTTTCACCAGCTTCAATAATCAGACAGTACGTATAATTTATCAGAGTAAATCATTTCAGCAGGTTACTAATGTTGTGTTGTGAACTAACAGAAAACCTTTAAATGCCCTTTAAATGCCTCACTTTCACTTCGTCTCTTGTCTCCTGTCCTCTTCTAACATGTCCTCTGTCTCACCGCACTGTTTAATCAGTTTTGTCCTGGTGTCATCCAGACACAGACCTGACGGATAATTCACAGCCCATATAAAATGTAGATCAGACTTCAGACGGGGAATTATTTTGCTCTGATTGATTTTAAGAATGGATGATGGATTCAGCTGCTTGCGTGCAAAGTTATGTTGTGAATATGCATCAGATATTTCCATAAATCAACAATGAATATTAAACAGGCTCCTTTAAATCTGCAATAACAAAAATATAAATGTGTTTGTTGATTATAGCTGTGATTTTTGAATAGTCTGAGTGTTAGTTTCAGTGGAGCGTGTGTGTGTGTGTGTGTGTGTGTGTGTGTGTGTGTGTGTGTGTAGCTGTGTGCTCCAGTGGATCTCTGGAGGAGATTAAACTCTGTTCATGCTGTCTGAGTGTGTTTTCTGCTATTCTTCCCACCCAGGTGGATCTCTGCATGTGGTCTGCCTGATCAGCCCATTTATCTCTCACAAACCAGCAGAATTGTGTGCGAGATTCTTTAACCCTTCTGTAGTCCGTCCTTCATCTTTATAGTATTTTTCATATTATAATTAATATTGTTACAGCTACTCAAATGAAAATAGAAAATGAATAATAATTAGTAAAAACTATGGGGCTCCTCTGCCTCATATTTGCGTGTATAGAAAGCATAAATTAAACCTTATTTTTAGAGTGAGGAAATGCTTGTGTTGTTGGTATTTTAAATAATGAGGTCTTTTAAAATTTGTGTCATTCTTTAAAAATGTATTTGGGTAATAGTTGCTATATTTTATATTTTTAATTGTAATTATTTTTTCCTTTTTATAACTTTAAACTTAAAATTAAGGTTCAGATGAATGTTTAGTTGGTTTAATAATTCAAAATAAATACAATTTAATTTCTAAAATAAATTTAATAATAGTTTAATATTATAGAGATAATTGCAATAAAAAAGATCAGATAATAAAAAGATAATAATTGCAATAAAATAATAAGCTTGTAATTTAGCATTGTTACATATTCTGTATAATATAACGCATAATATGTTCATAAAAAACTGGGAAGTGTTTTTTAAATCTTAAGTGAAATTATCTGACTGAAATATACATTTTGAATGACAATATTTTTGTAGAAAAACCTTCACATTTATGACACTAAATATTACATTTTATATAGCTAATCCAGGAAACAATTTACAATATTTGCAAATCTGTTTCAAGTAAATAGATTCGAACATACAGAGAAAGTAAAGCTTTCTAATCCTTATTAAAACCACACACAGTGTGTCTGCGCTGGCAAACACAGCCATTTAAGAAATGACCCCTGAGAGGATCAATGTGCAATTTTTAATGCAGTTTTTCTCATATCTGAGAGAGCTGCAGTAAATTCCCCTGCTCAATATTCTGAAAGCTCGTTCCTTCTTATATCTCATTTTATTCTTTTCTGTTTTCACATCATTGATTTTCTGCATCCTGACAACAGTGACACTGTCTCTTCACTTGGCTGATCTCTTTCTTTGCTTTGCCTTTGAATTTGCTCATTTTGTGTCGTGGTTTTGTTTGTCCTCTGCGTCAGATGGACGGCGAGTCTCTCTCTCTCTCTCTCTCTCTCTCTCTGCATCATTTGAATAAGAACAGAGACACGCTGATCTCTGCTTGAAAAATACACATTTCACTAATGAGTGTTTTCAAACATTTGAGGTGCAATGCAACCGAAAATTAATTAAATGACTGTGACTTGGCAGTGTGTGTGTAAATATTTATTTTTCTGTGATAAATCTGTTATATTGTTAAATATAAGATATAGTATAAGGTCTAGTAAGATAAAATTATTAGGGGTTACAACTTTAAATAAAAATTACATTTGTGAAAATTATATAAATGTAGTTATATAATATTAATATAAATTTAATAAAAAACACAAAAGAAAATTATTTCTCTAGCTTTAGGTCTTGGAAATTCCACCATCAAAAACCTATAAAAAGACAATTATAAAATGTATTATGAAAAATGTTGTATTTGTACTATATTATAATATTTGTACTAATGTTTAATT
>JAZGTI010013995.1:0-14431 GCA_036877585.1 Botia kubotai
TAATTCCACATGTGTTAATTCATAGTTTTGATGCCTTCAGTGTGAATCTACAATTTTCATAGTCATGAAAATAAAGAAAACTCTTTGAATGAGAGGGTGTGTCCAAACTTTTGGTCTGTACTGTAGTTCAATACTCAGAGTTTATTCAGCTCTTAACCCCAAAGTATATGAGCAATTTCCATGGTTTGTTCACATATTAAAACATGTTTGTCACTTGCAAACAAACCTTCTGCAGATATATAAAACGCTCCTCAAACACAGAAAAGTCCCACATTCCTCAGCAAAAGAGAACCCAGATAAGTCCATTGAAAGTGGGCAAGCTCTCACGAGTGCCATTTCGAGGGGCCCGAGTGGGTCGAGGGAAGTACTGCATGCCTTTCAGCCTGACAACAAGCCCAGACGGCAGGAACTGTGTGAGGAGTCAAAGCTGAGCATGACAGCGGAACAGAGGAGTCGATATTTAATCAACCACATGCCGCGGCAGCTTTTGAATATTTGATGGCGCTTTTCTTCGATGGTTACCTTCCCATTATGGTATCTTGTCAGCAGCTGAAGGGAAAGGCTTTGGATCTCATTGTCTGGACTCAGCACAGGTTTGGTGTCCTCCAGTGCTGGACTGTATTGTCAAGCTGTCAGGTGGCTGCTTTCCTGTTACCCTGCTATACACTCTGTTTCACCAGCCCCGGTTCTCCGTCTGATAACACTTGCCACTCACACTAGACCATTGACTCTGGCTGCACTGAAGTGTAGACAAAAGTAAAGATGTGGGGCGAGAGTTTGTACCACACAGACTGAATGAATGATCTGGATCTCACACTTTCATTTACTGCTCTCCATGAGGGAAAACAGATTATGAGATGCCATGTGTCATACTCACAATGGAAGAGAGAGAGAGGTCTCACCCAGCTGGATGAACATGAGAAGTAAACGGTCAGCCATTGTGCTGGTGATGTTATGAAAGAGAATCAAATTCTGAGAATCAAAAACGTTTTATAATGAAGCTGTAAATGGAACAGTTTAACAACGACCAACTGAAATGTAAGACAAAAAGTACTGCAAAAGTTTTTCTGTGAAGCTGCTTGGAAACACTTTTATCCAAAGCGACTTACATTGCATTGTACTACACATTGTTTCCGAGTATGTGCAATCCCTGGGATCGAACCCATGACCTTGGCATTGGTAATGCCATGCTCTAACCACTGAGTTACAGGAAAGCTTATTTATTGTGATTAATAAGACAATTGAAGTAATACTCACTTCTTAGAACAGTCTTTCCTGACCTTTTACTGAGTAATGAAAATAGAACGAGAAAGTCTGAAATAAACACACACGTTTTAAAACATTACGTAGAGGCACTTTACAGTATTTAGATCTAGATTTATATTTAGATCATTTTAAACAAGATCCTGGTACATATAGGAGGTCTGTCTTTAACTACTGCACGTTACATGAACAAGTCCACACAACATTTACAGTTATTTTTATTGTGACATCAGTCAGCACAGGCATTCCACAGCACTTCCTGCATATGAGAACGCCAGAGATCTGGACCAATAAAATGGCCCAAACGCACAGTGGTGAAGGTACATGTGTTCCACAGCAGCCACAGCAGCCTGATGAAACACTGCATGCCATGTGTGATAAGATCTGTTTGTGTAGGCATCACTCCAGCAGCCTCTGAGGCAGAGGGAGCTACGAGCCTGTTAAAGGAAATGGCAGACAACACTGATGTCCTTTCTCAGGAAGTACTTTTGCTTCATAATTACTGGCTGGGCGTAAGCACTTCCTGTCTGATGAGCCACTGTATGAAAACACCCTGAAGGTCCATTTTCTTTACATGATGTAAACGGTTTAAGACAGTTATTCCAAGGGAAGAATTTACAGATTTCTCTGCATGTAAAAATGATCGGCCTTATTTGCTCCATATAGGAGCGTTACTAAAATAAGGGAATTATTGCTTAGTTTTTGTTGTTTAAATCAAATCAGGTTAATGTATTTAGCGTGTGCAGCAACACAAACACAATATTGACATGCCGTGTCAATCCCGTAATCCACCGCAAGAGCTGGAGTTCACTCGGGTGTTCTATCACAGCTGGAGTTCACTCGGGTGTTCTATCACAGCTGGAGTTCACTCGGGTGTTCTATCACAGCTGGAGTTCACTGGGGTGTTTTATCACAGCTGGAGTTCACTGGGGTGTTCTATCACAGCTGGAGTTCACTCGGGTGTTCTATCACTGCTGGAGTTCACTCGGGTGTTCTATCACAGCTGGAGTTCACTCGGGTGTTCTATCACAGCTGGAGTTCACTCGGGTGTTCTATCACTGCTGGAGTTCACTCGGGTGTTCTATCACTGCTGGAGTTCACTCGGGTGTTCTATCACAGCTGGAGTTCACTCGGGTGTTCTATCACAGCTGGAGTTCACTCGGGTGTTCTATCACAGCTGGGGTTCACTCGGGTGTTCTATCACAGCTGGAGTTCACTCGGGTGTTCTATCACAGCTGGTGTTCACTCGGGTGTTCTATCACAGCTGGAGTTCACTCGGGTGTTCTATCACAGCTGGAGTTCACTCGGGTGTTCTATCACAGCTGGAGTTCACTCGGGTGTTCTATCACAGCTGGAGTTCACTCGGGTGTTCTATCACAGCTTCATATCAGCATAAACTGAGTTAAATAAAAGTTTCTTTAGTCATCACAGATATATATCAGCAAACATGAGGTTCATTATGTGTTGTTTTTGTTTTTATTAGTCTTTTAATTAAGCTTTTGCAAGTTTTTTATAGTTCAACTGGTAAAGCACTGTGTTAGCAGCACTAGGATCATGGGTTTGAATTCCGAGGGAACAGATGTACTGCTAAAATGTTTACCTTGAAAGTGCTGTAAGTCACGCTGGATAAAAGCCATTAAAAATGCATTCAAATAAATGTCATTTGTTTGCAACATTCCTTTAACTAGCATGACATCACTGTCAGGGAAGTGACATCAGCATAATGATGTGAAACCAGCAAAAACATTAGTGAGTAACAGCACAGAATAGAATAAATACTGTGATGTTGTTCTGATATTCGCTGGTTTGACTCTAAAACATCATAAAGTATTAAAACAGTTTCAGTGCATCATATTTCTGTAGTAAGTGTGGTGTGCGATTTATATAAATACTTCTTAACTTACAGTAGAAGAGGTTGATCAATGTAATGTAAACACATTGTAATGTAGTGTACATTCACTGGTTGATCATATTAAATGATTCTTTATCCAGGTGGTTTAATGTCCTCACAAGTGAAGGTTGTCTATTAATTTATCTGTACTGTAGTTTAGCAAGTCACCTGGACTATTATTTATCTTATTTACTTTGATCTTATTTCCTGTCCCAAATCATTTACAGTACATTAACCATATCCACTTGACCTCTGGCACCTCTGGCTAAGGGTTCGACACTTCTGCTCTTCAGTCATTTACCATCCTCAAAGACAAACTACTGATGGCATTAGAGGATTATGTATGTTTTTTTTCATCATGATTGTATTTTTTTCCAGTTACTCATTGTGCCCAGTGTTGTCAAACTAATAAACATTATTTAAATATTTATGTAATGTTCTTTACAGTGAACTCTGGTTTCCCTCCACAGCAATCTATTCAACCTGAACCAAAAGACATGAATAAAGTAATTGAACAAAGGGTCATTGAAGGGTCATGACCTGCAGCGTCGGCAGGGTTTCCTTACAAACACCAGGTTCTCTTTCAGGTAAGCTTCAGGTTATTCTGACATTTTTTAGCATTTTGTAATGGATTAAATGCATACAAATCCATCTTTCCTTATGCATCATTCTGACAGTTAATATTATTATCATTAGTATTTGAGGTGAGCGCAGTGTTCAGAGTCCAGGATGAGTCCAAACAGAAACCTGCTTTAATCTCTCTGTAATTATGGAGGTTTGACTGCTGATGCTGATTAATGCTTCACAGGAAGTTTTTAGTTTTTGTGTCATTGACAAACTGTCCAGTCCTCAGAGGGTGTATATCCAAACAAAGCTCAAAGACTGGCCTGAGGTTATAATCCGCATTTAAACAACTGGATGGCCAGTAATATGGGGAGCGTGTTAAAACAAGCAGCATGACGTCTTGCATTGACTCGGTGTTCAACTCTCACAGCCTGGAATTCTAATGAAGCCTTTGGCAGAGCGTCACCTCACACAGACATCCTGCGTCCACCTGCTGGGTCTGATTACCCCTGCTGCGGTCCAGGTGGCCCATTCACAATCTGCCTTTTCCCGGTGATGTTTCTGACCCAGAAACTGTCCAACTAATTATATCACATTATCAGCCCCACTGCTCTCCCTCCCCGATTTCCGTCTCGGTGGAAAGGTTGCGAAAATCCCAGCCACCCAAATCAGAGAGTCCACATTAACCTCTGCCCCCCATTTGATGTGTGTGTGGCTTGGAACGTTCTCACACCCAGCCCGCGCGGGCCCATTAACACATCGCTGCTAAAACAGAAGCTGTTTTGACGGCCTGAAATTATCCCTAAGTGACGCTGAACAATGTGCTTTATTGTTTCTGCCAAAAAGGTGGGGGGGGCTCTCGGACTCCCAGCTGATAGTTTCTGCAACATGAACATCATGCCCCCCCATTCCAGGCCCCCACCTCCATCTGAGCGAGTGGCGTTTCAGCGGGACACTTCACCACAGAACTGAGATAATGAGAGGCCTTTCAGCTGAACAGGTCCAGTGGAATTACACGCTCCACATCGGCAAACGCTAATTAAGTCGTCAATGGTGATTCTCGTTCACGAGCAGTCCAAAGCTTCCGCTCCGCGAGGAATGTAATTAGTTTATGTTCACTGGTAAAGGTTAAAGGCTTCTGAAGGGCACGGCAAGTGTTTTTTGGAGAGTTTTTTAGGTGAGATGTTGCTGTAATTGCTCAATGTTTAGAGCTGCAGGTGCGAGTTGGGGCTCATTTGCGCTTTGGCAATGCGCGCTGACCATGGAGATTGAGGGTGACAGGGCCTGTTTATCTGACAGGGCTTAAATGAGCGCTCAGTGTTTGTCTGCTCTACCTGTTTTGTACTTCAGAATGTTCCTCTGCTTTTCCTGGGCCCTGACACACATTTCAATGAAGCGATGAAGGAAGACAGTGAAGACCCAAAAACAAAGCGGAGATAAACCTCCTGCACAAATCTGCAGTCTGATTCACAATTTTAATTGTACGAAAGGCTGATTAATTCAAATGAATGATAAATATCTTTATTTGCTGAGAACCCCTCAACCTGAATGAAAAGTCAGTTAGAAGAGAATACAGTGCCAAACATGAAATCAGTTATTATGAAAATTGTCTTTGGAAGTAAATATGTTAAATAAGTCTATCAGTGGCCAGCAGTTTACAAGCACTCATTTACTGAACTGCTTTGAATCAGTCTGATGAACTGAACACTGCATGAACATCAGATTGACTTACTCGCTCCTAGAGGGCCAGTGTCCTGCAGAGTTTAGCTCCAGCCCCAATCAAACACACTTGAACCAGTTTAAGTTTTTACTAGAAGGCTACAGGCAGGTGCGTTTTGTCAGGATTGAAGCTAAACAGGACACTGGTCATCCAGGACTTAATTTGCCCAGCACTACAGTTACTGGACAGGAAATTGTAAGATATTCGCCTCTGCTGGTAGATATCGTAACAACGCTTTGTTACAACATTTGTCCACCATTCAAAGGTTGCATATCCTTGCAAAATACTCAAGTCATAATTGTGCTCATTATTTATAAGCCTGCTCATGTTTGCCTTTGATGTCACAGCTCATGAGTGAAGGGCAGGATACCACATGCTTTTATGTTGTGCCAACAGCCGATCAGAATTTTCAGGATGTCATTCTCATGCGGATCCAGAGTGATCGGTCACAGCATTCACAGCACAGATGACTGGCCCTCAGCTTCAGGAACAGAAATCTGTAGAAAAAAAGTGAGATAAACTAAAGACTGCAGTTAGTTCTTAAATTTCCTTCATGTCTTGCCCTTTTCAACCAATCAAACAAGTGCTAAAACCCTTTTAAAACCACCTGACTAAGTCTAACTAGCTCGGTGGCCATAGTTGAGGCCAATGAAAGCGTTTAAGCTGTTTTAATTTTCACACTGTTCATGTGCATATGAATCCCAAGTTTTCTGGCACCAAAGCATGGCAGTCATCGACAACTTTCGTGATTTGTCACTGGCTACGTTTATTCAGTTAAACCTCTGTTTAGACCCTGTCAAGTTTGATTTTATTTCTTCATTCTGTCCAGTTTCTAGAAGATGTATGATATAAGACACTGCTTTGATAGAGGCAACAGGCTGTTCTGCTGGCTGACATTTGTAAAGCATCGGTCGGATGAATGTGGCTCTTTATATCCCTGGACCAGGTGCTGGTCCTTCACACTAGAACTTCTGTACGCAGGAGACCCTGATTCTGTCCCCCGGGCCTCAGCGGACGGCCCTCCTTTGCCTTTGTGTTTCTTTGCCCTTTTGGTTCTCCATCATGAGTGAAATCCAGCAGGACAAAAACATTTAAAAGCATAGATTAATTTAGTAAGTTGTCAATACATTTTCCTCCCAGCATGTTTCTCAGTTTTGTAAAGTGTCTGGATGTTTTGCTACTGGCTTTGTGTGTAAATCTCATGTTTCCTCAGCAGCAAATACTCTACAGTATTATGGAAATCAGTTTTAAATGAGCAAGCAGCACTTTTAAAACTTTTTTATAGATTTTCTTCAGAAAAAAATTAAATACAATGTTTTTGTTTGTCCTCTTTACTTTAGGCAAACCAATAATTACAAGCTTGCTAATTCAACCTCAAATAAGACTAGCCCATCCATGCAATAGTATTAAAACCTTGGACAAACAAACGGTTTGAGGAGCTCTCGTTGTCCTGCCTGACGGAGCTCTCGTTGTCCTGTCTGACGGAGCTCTCGTTGTCCTGTCTGACGGAGCTCTCGTTGTCCTGCCTGACGGAGCTCTCGTTGTCCTGCCTGACGGAGCTCTCGTTGTCCTGCCTGACGGAGCTCTCGTTGTCCTGCCTGACGGAGCTCTCGTTGTCCTGTCAGACGGAGCTCTCGTTGTCCTGTCTGACGGAGCTCTCGTTGTCCTGTCTGACGGAGCTCTCGTTGTCCTGTCTGACGGAGCTCTCGTTGTCCTGCCTGATGGTTCCATCTTTCTGTATGAAAGCAAAGAGCGATTCAATGACAGCTAACATAGTTTTCAGTTTGTGTTTGGACACATGGAAACACTTCCCTGCATTAAAGAACATGCAGAAGTGAAGCTCTCTGTGAGTGTGTGTGTGTGGTTCAGTGTGGTGTCACACCTGACAGGCTGTGGTGGGCAGTTCAGATCTCAGTCAGCTGACTGAGGAAGGCAAGCATCAGCCAGGCTCTGCTTTGTTTAGTATGGTGTTCACTGATCAGATGCTTTGGCCTTGTTAACTGTTCCATGAAATGTGCATTTGGAACAGTATAAACCTTCTGCAAACAGAACAAGCACTGTTAGACAACAGAACAAGCTTTGTGTGAAAAATGGCAACACTATAGACCCTGATAATCTCTCTTTTCATCTCAACTCTCAGCTGTGACCAAACAAAGCTCGCCTGAAAATGACGTTTGAGCTGTGATTGTTCAGAGTGTTGTGGTCCTGCTGTACTTCCAGTTATAGAGCTGCATCAATGTACTAGTTGTTATTTAAGTCTGTAGACTATAACTGATTTCTGTGGGAATAAAACAGATAATGTTTTTAGTTGATGATATCAGCGAGTTAATGAATTTTAACCGTTAACATTCTGTCCTGTAATGAACTTAATTAGGAAAATGAGAAACATGCTCACTCACAAGTTTGAGAGCACATGCACATATTGTTGTCTGCTTTTTGAATGCTGGCATTTTCATGTCACACTTGACTTGATTCGTGATTTTTGACTGTACGATGATCAGTGTGAAATGAAGGATAAATGTGTGATCCATCTTCTCCTGCAGTAAATTATAATAAAGGAAATCAAGACTGTGGTTGTGCCATGCTGCTGTACGACTGAAGAATACCTTCAAAAGAAAACCCTGGTGTGTGTTAGTCTGACAATCCTGAAGTGATAGTAAACGACACGTGTCTTCCTCAGAACCATTACAGCTGGTGAAGGTGCAGAGCTCCACGCAGAGTCATTCATTAGCACATGTGGC
This sequence comes from Botia kubotai, assembly GCA_036877585.1. NCBI lineage: Eukaryota > Metazoa > Chordata > Actinopteri > Cypriniformes > Botiidae > Botia > Botia kubotai. The sequence continues at coordinate 8,180 of JAZGTI010013995.1, forward strand.
TTTCATCATGAAGGAATTTGTTCAATTGAAATGGATACCGGTAGCAGTTCAACCATCCAATCCAGTGGTTCTGCATGGGTCCGCAGACCTTTGTTAGCAGAATGGGTCTCCAGGCCTTTTGTTCTGTAGTTTATGACAGTAAAGGAAATGGTTCACGTAGAAAAGTAATTCTGTCAGCAGTCACTCACAGGTGCTTGTCTGTTCGACTCTTCTGAGTAACACAGAGGAGAATGTGAGGAGTCATTTGAACATGACACAAAGGTCAGTAAAGAATTCCTCTGCAGTTTTCCATTTTTGGAAACGACACAAAGTTTCCACGAAGTACAGACGGCTGTCTTTGAGGTGTCTTTTTAAAACCTCACAGGACTGAATATATTGAATCCTCTTACAGAACTCAGCGGGGATTCAGAGCAACACTGTGCTTATGAATACTGTGTTAAAAAGGGCGGAGGCCCTCCTCAGAGGAGTTTGTTTGTTTGGCAGTAGATTCAGGCTTGTGTAATGGGTCCGAGCTCAACACCTGCACTGTAAATGTACAGCTTTCTGTAAGAGAGAGAGAGCGAGCGAGCGAGAGAGGCTGCTGATGTGAGGATGTGGCAGTTTAAGGGCTCACTGCAGGTGCATGTCTAGTGTTATTCCTGACGGAGTTAATGGCCCGAGCACAAAGAGCTTCTCTTGCATTCACACACACTCACTCGCTCTGATTGGCTGAGCTTGTGCTGGGGGATGGACAGACTTGTGTGTCTGAGTACATCACGCTGCTCTGTGTGGACAGGATTATGTCGTTTGAATAGTGTAGTTTGTGATAGAAAGCTCATATATAAGATCTTTATCCCACAGCAGACCCACAGCTAACTGAGAGTTATGTATATGGCTTTACCATCTAACCAAATTCCAGCTCAATGTATTTACCTCAATGTATTTACCTCACTGACTAGACAGTTTCTCTCGTAAGCATCTTACAATTTTGTATAATGTCACAATTATTATATTTTTATATATATATAATTATAACTGTAGAAAATATAAACATTTATTTTAGAACTCAAAAAAATTTAATTGGTACTTATGATTTTAATTTTTTGTGCTTGAAATCAAGCCCTGTGTATACAGATTTGTGTATACACTCCACTGGAGCACAGAAAAACATAATGTTATACTTTGTTTATGTGTGTATTATGCTTGATGTTTCCACTTCCTGTGGGTTTTCTTGTTTGCAGTGTTGCCCGAGAGAGAGAGCCAATGTCCACACATTTCAACATCTCAGTTTTTCCCTGCACACAGGTCCCAGCCCAGTTTATTTGTTGTTGTGGATAAATGTTTTGCGTGTGTTTCCCGTTTGGGGTACGTTTGCCAAAGTCTAACTCAGGTAATGGATTCCAACACATCATGACCTGAAGGCAGAGTATAGACCATAATGAACCATTACACCATAAACATATGCATCACTTTCTGTTGATGAGCATCCAAACCCCTGTCTCATGACATCACATCATAATAGCCTGTTAAAAGAATTTGCTACTTTGTAGAGCAAAACCACGAAACTAATGCCAGCTTAGTTTGTCATCTTAATGAAATGTCTGAGAAATAAATGTGGTAAATTTATTTTATAAAGAGAAGTAAAGAGAGGTGAGTGAGTGTGTGTGTGTTTTAACCAGTGGTGTTTTCTAAGTAAGCATCACATTACATTTTAGAGTTGATCTTGTCACATGTCATATGCTGTGAACACAAATGAAATCTGAGGTTATCTTTTTAAAGTGATCATACTTAAGTTGGACTTGGACAGCCACCTAGAACACTCCAGCAACACCCTAGAACACTCTAGCAGCACCCTAGAACACTCTAGCAGCACCCTAGAACACTCTAGCAGCAACCTAAAACACTCTAGCAGCAACCTAGAACACTCTAGCAGCAACCTAGAACACTCTAGCAGCACCCTAGAACACTCTAGCAACACCCTAGAACACTCTAGCAACACCCTAGAACACTCTAGCAACACCCTAGAACACTGTAGCAACACCCTAGAACACTCTAGCAACACCCTAGAACCTAGAACACTCTAGCAACCATATAGCAAAGCAGTAGAAACTGCATCACCGTGCCCTAGCAACCTCCCAGAACATCCTGGCAACCTCATAGTAACGTATCATATGTTGTTGCTCTGTGCCCAAAACATTTATTTATATTGATTGTGCCATGTTTCTTCTGCTGGTACCACAAATCAAGTGATCTTCTCATGGACTTTTTCCATGTCTTTTGGTGGAGAATGTTTCTCGTATCCTGCAGGCCTGCTCCAGCTTGTTGTGTTCCAAGTGGACTTCAATCCTAGACGTTCAGATGGACAACGGTAAAGCATTTCTTTATGAGACACTTTAATGCGTTTTCTTCATTCTGAGTCCATCTGCAGTTATGAGTAATCTGTGTAAAATATTTCAGCTAATTAAAACAGTGAATCAACAGAATCAACATGTTTCATAAATGTATTCATTTCTAATCTGTCGACTGCTCATCTTAAGAAACAGACAGCTGAATCTGCCAGACAGGCTGCGTTCTCAATGGAGCACTGTTGGCTTACTGCTAACTAAATGTTGTGTGTGTCACTGCGTACTGATATATATATAGTATAGTATTAGGGCTGCACAATGTTAAAGAAATGTGATAACTTGCTAAACAATGTGATGTGTCTTTTATAATGTGATGTGTCCCTTAATTTGATAAAAAAAAACTGAAAATGATGAAACCAACATTCTGAAACAGAGAAACAGAAAAGAAACATATTCCAGCTTACACGTTTATGCCAGTCTCTCTGCATCCACATAAACTCTGACTATACAGAACTTTTTAAAATATTAATATTTATTTGTGATATTATTAACTTGTATCGCGCAGCTCTAGTAAGTATACAACAAGGAACATTTCAGAAAAGAATAATGTGTGACAACACTCTTTTATTTTTTGTTTACAACATGTTTTGCTTGTTCTGTGTCTTTAAATAAACACCACATGGTCTGATATATCCGTTATCTAATGCAGTGATGTTCATACATGTAGAAATAAGATTTAGGTGTCTGAACAATTTCGGTTTAGTGTGCACTGCCGAGTATTGAGGCAGTAATGCTGCTCCAGTCGTAGCAAGAAAGCCAAAGTTTTATTTTCTGCACATCTGCTGGTAAATGGGAGGAAAACAGGAATGCAAATCACGGCTGAACATCTGCTGAGCAAAGGTCCACAGCCCAAGAAGAACTAGTGCTGGTCCTAATCATCAGCAGATATTGATTTTAGATTAATATTGAACAGACGCAGCTGCGTCAGGCACAGAGAGAGACCACATACAACGGCCTGCCTTTCATGTCTCATGGATTCAAGCACTAAACGGCCGTGAATTGACAAACAAAACAGAGAGATCTGTGGGTAATGTTTGGTAAAACAACAGGTCCAGATGTTAGACTCTGACTCGTGGTAGTAAAACACCACAATGACTGAAAAAGAATTCAAGGTTCTACAATTTTGATGTCAACAGATGTGTTCTCTCTCTCTCTCTCTCTCTCTCTCTTGCTCTCTCTCTCTCTCTCTCTCTTGCTCTCTCTCTCTCTCTTGCTCTCTCTTTCTCTCTCTCTCTCTTGCTCTCTCTTTCTCTCTCTCTCTCTTGCTCTCTCTCTCTTGCTCTCTCTCTCTTTGTCTCTCTCTCTGGTCTGAACCAGAGCCCACTGCAGTGTTTCACATGTAGATGTCATTAATCAGGTGCAGCTGCAGGTTGCATGTTTGAAAACACTATAATAAATACTGTCACCTGGCCTGTGTGAAAGTCAGTGGGTAATTTGGGGCACTGAGTGTTAAAAAGTGTTTTCATAATTCCCTCTATCACAATCATATTTCCTCACCTAGTACAACTTAATGGTCATTTGAAAAACTGCTCAGAGAAAAAGAAAACAAAGAATTTAAAAATGGTCTGATGAACAGGAACAGTTCAAGGCCATGTGTTTGGAATAGCATGCTACCATACTAGTGCTGTTTCTGCAGTATGCACACTGTGCAGGGGATAATGGGCTTAAACACTTGCCAGACTGGATTGACTCGTCACCACACTGCCAGGAGACACTTTTATATGTTTATATATATAACTGGATTTGAAAATCACTCCATGAATCAAGCGTAGTTAAATAAATGCTGAACTTTAATGGCATGTTTGAAACAATGTTGCATAAGTACTATTGTACATAATGTTTAAAAACAGCATGCAGTATGCACTAAGCAGAGCACTAGTATTTATGAATTTCACACTTTGAGGGACGTTGTGACAGCACAACCCTCACGCTAATGAAATCACAACACACACTCTTTCCTCTTTTGCTTATTTCTCCTCGCAGATGTCCTGACATGCTGAGGGCATCATGACAGCTGTGTGTTCGTGTTCAGCCCAGAGTTGTTTTAAGACTCTAAATGTTAGTTTGAGATCAGCACTGGTAAGTTAACAGTGCTCGGCCAGATGACTACTGTGAGAAGTATGATGGTGTAATTACTTGCATATTGATATGGTTTTCCAGGTCATTACGTTCTGTGGCGCAGGAAGGAACTGCCTTGTTCTGCTTGTTGTATCGCCCGATCCAGATCTTTTGACTTTTGGCTGATTTTCCATCAACAGTTGAGCTTAAAAGAGCAATAAAATTGTTAATCAGATGCATTTGCTAAAGTTTAATGAGGGTATAACTCAACACAATCTGTGCGTTGGGTTTGTTTCTTTTGTGTTTAATGTGTATTTGTTTAATCCCACATTGTGGCATTAATTTGAAGCGCATTAATCGCATCCTGCAAAGATGTTTTCTCAAAAATAAGAAAAAGATGTTTGTCCCGATGTGAAACAGTTGTTTAAATGAAAACATGCTTGCTTACAGTGACTCTACTGATAGTTTTGTTTTTCACAGGGAACCCAAAGATGAGAGGGTGATGGGAAGCGTAATGTTGCCCTCTCCTGGATACATATAATGAGTCTCTTGTTTGGTGTTCCAGTAAGAATTTTCAGCTTTGGTGAGCTGTCATCGTTTGGCTGCTCCAAAAGCGTTCCTGTTTCCTTTGCAGTAACTGCAATTCCATAATGCATTGAGACCAATGTTGTGGATAAACCAGAAAAAACCTAAATACCTGCACTTCATCTAACAGTGAAAAATATTGATAAAAGTCCAGTCTAGTTTGAAGTTTTAACCCACATTTGTGTGTATTTTTACTTTACTAACATTTGTACTGTTTTACTCAGAATGTTGATGCATAACTCGCCCTGCACCTGCAGATGCATGGAGGAGATAAATCATTTATAAGCAACTGGACCGGATGATCAAATATCAGAGCGAGAACTTCTGCATTAGACCAGTAAGAAACACCCTAGCAATGTCTTAGCAAGTACCCAGAACACCCTAGAGTCGTGCCGGCATGTTTTCTGCTCTATAAATGATGTCTGTTATACTCAGATGCAGCATATGGGGAAGACATTGCATGTGTGTATTCTCCCTTGACTACCTCTAATCTGTCTGCTGACATACAGCCGGAGGATTCTCTGTCTAGACACACAGGTGCAGAAGCGCAGATCTTTGTTCTTTCTGAATGTTCCTCAATTCTCCAGGCCGCGTTCAGAGACCTTCATTCAGTGTCTTGTCGCTATGACCGCAGCCTCAGCCAGACACACCCTGTCCCAGCGTGACTTCCCCCAGCAGCCCTCAGTGTGGAAAAACCAGAACTGAAGCCATAGATGCTGGACTGCAGCCAGAGGCTGTATTTCACAGACGGTCTGACTGTCATGCCGCTCGCCTGCCAAATCACGGCTGAACAAATCAGACTCTATAGACTGCAGCTGAGGACTAAAACATTACAGATGAAATCCAATGGAAGTATATTAAAAAAGATGGATGGATAAGCAGATAACTGCACTGTAGGCCTATGCTTGTCTACTTTACTCACTGGTTTGTGTATAAAGCAGTTGTGAACAAGTGCTTTCCTCTGGTCAGACAAAAGTGCCATAGTAAGCAAAAGCTCTGCTAACTTTTAAGGGTTATGTGGTCTTGATGCTATTTACAAACTCTCACACAAATGACAGTAGGAGCTGTGTGAAACTGTGTGACTGGTGTTTAAAATGATGCTGCTTTGTTTCTGTTGAGAGAATCCACAGTAACATTTTCATGTTCTACATGATTGTCTTGTATATGTCGTAGTGATGGGGACGAGACCGCCTAGGCCGAGTCCGAGTCAAGACCGAGTCTTTGA
>JAZGTI010013996.1:0-14430 GCA_036877585.1 Botia kubotai
TAATCTTTCTCCATGTTTCTATTACAGAGAAAGTCCCTCAGAGACCAATGGCTGATGGAAGGACCTGCCACGTCTCCTGACAGTACGGGGCCCCTATCGACTCTCTGGGGCCCTAAATCTCCAGAGATAGAGACACACATTAACAAGTAATACATCTCTTTATAATTCCTCATTCTGTTATAATCTTCAAAATGAATTCTTGTCTTTAGTGGTATGGTCTAAAAGCTAAATTGTTACATTACTGTAGAAAATGTGATTGCTCCTACTTGCTAAGATGCCCTTAATGGTTGCCATGGCATTGCTGCCTGGTTGCTAAGGTGGTTTGAGTGTTTTTAGCCTGTTTCTGCTTATTGGGATGTTTTGTGATGTTGTGTATGCGCCCAAGTCATAAGAGGCCACTCCAAATCTCTGGTCCCTATGTATGGCTCAGAACTTCCTTTGTGTTTAACCAGCCTCCAGAACAACACTGCATGTTTGATCACAATACACCTGTTCTCAAGAAGCCCCATAATGTAAGGTGTCATTCATGTCCATAACCAAATGATAAATGACCAGCTACACCCTAAATTTAATACTGAGGCAGTTACGGTACTAACAGTGAATCTCTCTCGACCAAGCACACAAATGATTCCTGCCCCAGCAGCTCCTACCAGGTGACGGGTCTGTATCCCCCAAAATATCTTTCTATTTCTGTGCACCAGTAGGAATGTTTGATGTTCCTCCTTCGCAGATCAGCATTTATTTGCTTGACTGAAGGAGATGGTGATTATTGTAATAAGCCGGCCCGTGAGATGTTCCTCTCAGCTGAAGCAGCCTTTAATTAGTCAGAGCAAAGTTTGGTGATAATAAGCAGCTCACGGTCCTACAGACTGGTGTGTAAACAGTCGTTTGAGGCTTCCTGTCCTGAGAGGAGCGATTGCATTTAATGCGCGTGTTTGTTACGGTGTAGTTTTATATGGAGATAAAGCACGCTTTGATTTCCAGAGAGATTTAATGACTCTGTAAATGAGTCGTTATGAGTGTAGCTTCACCCGTGTGTGTGTGTGTGTGTGTGTGTGTGTGTATCACACTGAAGGGGATTATTTCTGCAGTAATGGCGGGCTGTGCAGTATCCAGCTGATTATATACCTGCTTGACACTTAAGTACCTGTTTACTTAAGTATTTAGACACAAAAAATTGATTTGGGAATACGTATTTTATTACTTATTTTATTATGTGAAACGTTAAGTAGAGCAGGTAAAGCAGCCCAGATGAGCCAATCAGCATCAATGTATTCACATGTGATGTGGTTATTTAGGAATATCAGACTACTGGATAGCATAACTGAGTGTTCCAGGGAGTTGTGTAAGGAAAAGGAACCACAAAAAAACCCTCAAGGGGCAATTAGTTTAACTGAAGGGGCAACTAGTTTAAGGAGATAAAGGAGCCAGGTGATTGTTTAGTTACCCTGTCAACATGATAAACGCTCACCTGTCAGGTTTGCCACTCACCTGTAAATCACCCCAAATAGGTTAAACTGTTTTAAAAAAGCACAAAATAAAACCCACTCAGATATCACAGAAATAGTACAGCAACCACTTACCATCGTTAGAATAAAGGTTTATTTAGAGAATTGTCTTATTCACATGTAGAAAATAGTGGTGGGTATCTACAGGGTAGGGTTATAGCTTAATTAAATAACTATATGTGTCAATAGGAGCTTTCCACCATGATGTAAAACCTGACATGAGTGTATGTGCATTAGCTTACAGGGGACCTCTGAGCGGCTGGCAGAGGTAGAGCTCAAACTAAAGAAACATGTTGAAGACAGTTTCCATCTAACAGACTCAGATGCTCAGACACACAATAAGGTGAGACTCAACATCCAGCTGCACAATCAATCTGAATTCACTTCTGTTCCGGTCCAAAAACATGTCTACACTTGCACTGCTTTTCACATGCACACAGAACTCACTACTGCAGCATGACGCGCTGAGTTAACCGGATCTGAATGTTACGTACCCTCAGCTACTGCATTATCATCCAAAACTTTGCAATTACACATAGATCATAGTGGATACTGTTGACATAAAAATCTGCGTTATATGTTTTAAAGAATATGCTCCACAAGATAAAAAATAAACCTTAAATAGTCCACTTTTAAATTCGCAATTCAAGTCAATAAGTTAAAATGCAAAAGCCATCTTCTGTAGCAGCAATGCCAGTTCTGTGATTTACAGCTCCTGCCAACACAACAAACTGCCTTGTACAGAGGTCAGATGATTAACATCATTTACATTTAAAATACACATTTCAAATCTGTTTACTTGAAACGTTGCTGCATTTGGCAGGAGAAGGACAATAACTTATCTTTCACGATACTGGGGTATACTCTGGATACTGGGGTCACATTTCGGGTATGGGTTACCATATCTGACAAATAGGTCACTTCACTTTCACTTTCACTTTATGTGACAGCTTCTTTAAGGCAAATTAAGTTAAAATGCAGTCAGTCTAAAGTGCCATCTGAACCAGCACTGATATAGACTCAGACACTATAAATGCAGACACAAGAACTCAAGTGAACCGTCGTTTTCTGTGCAGATTGATGTTGTGCTTTGATGAACTCTGTGCCATGCATTAGCTGAATGTCGCCATTACGCCCCCTTGTGGGAGCCGGTTAGTGACTCTGGCTCTGCTCCCATGTTTTTCCTAACCTTGAATTGGAAATGGAAGATTTCTTTGATTACACAATCAGAGTGAGTGAAAAGAAAAATATTAGCAGCTGTTGCGGTGTGTGTGGGACTGGCAAACAAGTAAAGCTGCCCGCGAAATACCAGATAATTGCTGATCTATATCTGAAGCAGATGAGGAAGGCTGGAACACGGACACAGTGAGACAGCAAATGAAGGGCAAAATCAACTTTTGAATGAAAGTGAATCAAATGATTTATACTAAACAATAACTATATACCAAAACAAACCAGTAAGGTCTGATGTAGAAAGCCTGAAATCAGAGTATATAATGTATAGATTATTAAATCATAAAAAATCATATTTTGCATACTGTGAAGTAAATCAGGATATAGTTAAACTGTTTCAGTAAGTCATACTGTAACCAGAATACTGCAGAACTTGGAATAAAACTTGGTTCATGTTAATAAACTCTATTTACATCAAAGAAAACTCTATGGAGGCTGTTACACCCAGAAATGTTCTATGGCCCTGAATGAAATATTAACCAGAAGACATCATTTGAGCTGCTGACCAGAGTGATGCATCCTCACTAAAGATGCCTGTTGACCTTTTCTCTCGTTTTCACCCAATAGGAACAGACAGGGGCGGAGCCAGTTCAAACAGGTGAGTATGTGCCACCTGTCCACTCTCTGAAACACACCCGTGTCTGAGCTAGCCACCCGTGTCTGAGCTAGCCACCTGTGTCTGAGCTAGCCACCTGTGTCTGAGCTAGCCACCTAACCATTATTGCATACACAGGAAAACAATTCTCTTTGACAGCAGTTGTGATTCTATGTTAAATTCTTTTAGATTTGTGTTTAGGCTTAATTTGTGCACAGGTAACAAATTTGTAATGATAAACAGTGTTACTGAAGAGCGGATCTAACAGGAAAAGCAGACTGATATTAACAGTAAATGTTTGTAATTAACAGTAGTTACTGAGACGGTCCCTAACGGGCCCATCATGGAGAATGGAAAAGATCAAAAGAAAGGTAAGAAATGATCAGTGTTGTATCTACTGCTTGTCTATTCTCTCTCCATCAGTTACAAATGTCACACTTCATTCTTGCTAAATAACATAAAATCAGCTTAAACCAGCCTAAGATGATTTGCTGGTCTTAGCTGGTTTCCCAATCTGGTCATGATGGTCAATTTGCTGGTTTTAGAGGAATTTTGGGAATCTGAGATCAACGTGACTAGCAAAACCCAGCAAACTATTTTAGGCAGATTAAAACTGTTCTTTTAAAGTCAGAACACTTTAACAACCACATATCAACCACTCACACATCCTAGCATCATGCTAGCTTATAAATACAAAACATATGAAGCTCAAAAAGTATGAATGCTCAGAACTGATTTTAGGTTCATACTTTTGGTTTTGGTGCAGATGATTCCCTGCATGCTGAGAATCACAGTTCAGAGGAAGCAGAAGCTGTCATCGATGCTAAGGAAGAAGAAGCAGAGAAAACAGCTGCTGCTATAATGAATGGTGTGGAAGAAGGATCATCACACCAAACTCTAGAACAAGAAGAACCACCTCACACTAACGGCTTGCAGGTCCACCCTCCTGAAGATGCTGGTCCAGGTGGTGTCACTATGACTTTCCTAGGTTTCACGGAAGCAGAGCCTGGACAGGGAGTAAGTGAGGATGATGATGTTGGAGCAGTTATCCGAGCAGAAAGGGTGATTATAACAGATGAAGGGGAGGAAATTGCAGAGGAAGATGTCAGGGCGAGACCAGAATCTGCAACACGTGACGCAAATGAAGACGCAACTGAAAACACAGACTCAACTGGCGTTGTGGAAGAGACTGAGATCCATCCTGAAGCTTCTGTAGATATGGAGCAGGACGATGTGATTGAAGCTCCTCAGAGTCAAGACAGTCCTGCTGAGGTGCTGGTTCCAGACACGGTAGTTGAAGGAGAACAGAGAGAGGAGGAAGAGCTTCCAGACTTTGAGAGGCAGTATCACAGTGAGACACTAGACGACGCTGTGGAGTCTTGTCAGGCTCCTGTGTGTTCCACAACACAACCATCTCCTACAGCCAGATCAAAGACTGAGGGCATGACAACAGAATCACAAGCCCTGAAAGAACAGAAGACTGTGGCAACCGCACGCATCTCGCTCAGTGAATTTCAGGAGGTTCCTTTGGATGGAGATACAGCGTCCAACATCAGGACAGGAAGTGAGAAACAACCTGCCGAACAAGAACCTCTGCTGATCTCCAAAGCAGCTGCACAGCTGGACACCAGCAGCCCAAATCAGGCAGAAGACACTGGTGCACCAAAACGAAAAGCCTGCCAGTGCTGTTCCATCATGTGAACTTTTCCGTTGTTGACTGTTCCTTTTTATCCACCTCTCTTACTTCATCTCAGCTGATACTCTGAAAACAGAGCGAGTATTTTAAGATGTTTGTATCGTGATCTGCAGCCGTATGTATCTAAACTGACAGAAGAATGCATCCTTTCTTTTGCAGAGGCTACAAAGATCATTGTGTTTCTTATGCACTGTTACCAAAAGGAGTCAAAAAACTCAAAACGGAGCATTAAATCTAAAGACTTCCTTCCTGTGATCATTATTTGTATTTAATGATGATTCACATCATTCTTGCTCTACCAAGCTGACTGGTGAGAGCTTCCAAGCACATGTCATTGTTGATGCATCATGAAGCTTCAGCTGCAATCCCATCATGCCTCTGTTTGGCTGCTGACCCACTGCAGCCTGAATGGTTTTAACACAACCATGTGAAAACATTGTGTTTTTATCAGTGACATGGAAATCAGCCTGTGACAGTGACTAATGATCTACCTAACAATTATAGCATAATATTATCATCATAAACCAGTGGTGTGCCTTGAATATGAATCATAATTCTGATCTGAGGTTTTGCTGGGAGAAATGTTACCTTTGATTTTATATGTACTTTATTATGGTCATCTTCAAGAGTTTGTTATTGCTGATCTAAGTTGTTTCAAAACGACTGACTGTATTGTTACAGTGCCCATAACTGCCTGAGTGAAGTGTTTTTAAACCTTAGGTGACATTTTGCAAACTGCTGTGAATGAACAGTTCCTAATATATTTCTGAACATGATTGATTTATTTCTGTTTTTACCAGCAGAACTGTGAGATTAGCTTGTGTTGTTTTTTATGCTTTTTAGCTATTCACAACAGCTTCACACCAAGATGTAATCATCATTATTCAAGTTTTCAGCAGAATTTGCGACCATCATGTTTTAGAACACAATAAGTTTATAAGTCTGATACAAATGCTTAAGCCTTAACTGAGTGCCTTGTATGTACAGTATATATAATGAACAATGAAGAGTGTTTGGAGATTTTGTATAGAAAGACATTTAAATAAACTTGATAAAAATATTATCACAATCTGTCATTTACTTTGTGTACACATTTACCAATAAATAACTGCAGAAACATTGATTTGAAATCAAATCATTTTCTCACATGAGAAGAAATGGGAGACTGCAGAGTGATACTAAAGACATGAAGCGCAGCATCAAGTTGTAAAATGCAAAATGACACGACTGACCAACAAGAATGAAGCATTTTAGAAAACTGTGTAACATACGACAAGGAGACGTAAAACAATGAGAAGTAAAAAACTCAAAAGTCAAATCTATTTAAATACATTTTAAAGATAATTCTGTTGTGGGTTGTGTATAAACGTTTTAAAGAGGTAATTTTAGTTTACCTCTTGACTTTGACACGTGTGATTTAGACAGTGTCTGAATAAACAGTGTATAAATGTGTTAAGTGACATGCTGGTCACTGGTGGAGTTTCAGCAAGAGAGCTTTGAGACGGATGTTTGGATTAGTGATGCAGAGGCTGTGGTGTACTCAGCAGATTAGTTTCAGTGTGCAAGTTGAACCGCACAGATTTTAACCTTCAGTGTCAAACGGGGGGTGGGTGTACGGAGAAAGACAGAATAAAAGAGTTTGAGTAGAATTAAAAGGTGTGAGAGGGGCAGAGATTTGAAACTTCTTTATAACAGCTGGAGAGGTTCGGTTGTCTGTGTCCTCCAGCCGATCACTGTTTCTGTCCTCTTCATCTCATCATTCGGTATGTTTTTCCGTTTTCATTTCAGATATTTCTAAATTATGTAGTCGTATGTGTTTAGATTCATCAGTTACTCATATGTTACTGGTTTTATTTAAGATGTGCTGAAATGTATTGTAAGAAATATTACTGAGGTAACTGATGGATTTTCAGTTACAGCTTTTCATATTTGAAAACATTTGTTGATATTCATAGGACTTTCTGCGTGTGTAACTCCAATGTGTTTATGTTTTCGTTTTAAAAGATTTATAAGATTTAATATTTAATTTGACACCACAGTATTTTCCAGTCAACTTTTAATTATCTATTTTCTGCAAATATGCACATTTTATCATTCGTTGGGCCCTCAAAACATCATAATTATTGTATTAAACCTGTATCAGGATTTCCATGCAGTGTTTTTTGAGTAAACAGTATTAATCTGCTTCTTATGTAATACGCATTAGGCTATAACATGCCTAGAAGTCTTTGTATTTGTTTTGAGTTATAGACAAACGCAACGCAGAGTCTATATTTCCAACTGTCAATTAAAATGTTTAACAAAATAAGCAATTATATTGCCCAGTCATTGCCAACAACAACAAATTACTGCATGACCTAATATTGTTTGCCTTTGCCCTGGTAAAATGCTTTTGTATTACAGTAAATACCGCACTGTACAAAAACTTTGCTGCCTTAAATTTTTAAGTTTAATCAACTCAATCAAGTCATTTCCAAGAAATCAAGTCATTTCAACTTAACAACTTATACAAATACGTTAAGCAAATTTCAACAATTTTTAATAAGTTACAGCAGTCGAGATTACAAAGAGTAAGTTAAAATGACTTGTGCAGCCACATTAATTAGGCAGCAAAGTTTTTTAGTGTATGCTAGAGGACTGGGTAAAATGTAACTTTCTGCAGAATAGAGGGAACTTAACTGACCTGTCTGAAGGTGAAAGTTACACACCTTCCATATCTAAGCTATTTAATGGTCTTCTATCTTTAATTAACTTGTTAATCAATAACAACATGGAAACATCAATATGGATCAATGAGCAGGAGTTTGATGATTTAAACTGCAAATTGACAATGACACTATAGTGTCCAAAAGTGAGACAGTGAGCACAAACAGCTCCACTGAGCTGGTCTGCAGACTGATGCATAGAAACCAGTGGAAAAAGAGGTCAATGTAAATACTATAATAGTTCCAGGTGAAACTCTTTCAAGATGAGTTTAATGGAAAAAGACACTAATCTCACGTGGAGGCGTGTGACCTAATCATTTTGATTAAGACCACCACAGAGGTCAAACAATTGTGAGGAGATTAACAGTCAGGCAAGATTGCAACAGTGGATCAGTATATAAAGTGTTCATGCTGTTTTAGATGTATTTTGTGTGAGCCCCTCTGAGCTACTTGGATTGACACACAAGCTGATTATTATTTGCACAAGAGTAGAGAGGGAGAGAGTTACTTAGCAGCCAAAGCCTCGGTACACATAGAAATACAACAAAAGACACAAAAAAGCATTATTTACATAAACATAACAATACAATGCAAATATAATTGTGAAAAACTGTACAGAGTGGTTATAACATTCAAAAATGTGTGTCTGGCTTCATTTGAGCTGTTTGTCAGTTGGCGATGGTATGAAGTAATACATTTATTTAGATTATTTAAATGCACAATGCAAACAGGTTTTATTATGCCCTCAGAGATCAGAATACCAGGATAAATGCAGCAGTAAGGCAAGGACTGATAGAGATTCCCAGTTTACAAAAGACAGAAAACCCAGTATGAGCTGAAGAAGCAAGACATAAAAGCTCATGATATTAAAAAACTAAATCATATCTCCAACCTCATGGTGCTCATGCATCCCTACCAGCAGATGGAGCTGTTGAGCCAAATATGGAAGACCTCAGCAAGGTTTATAATGAACCAAATAAGGACCAGACAGAATGAGTGTCAGAGAGGAATGAGTGTCAGGACAGGGTGAAGGAGGCTGAGGGTGTAAAACATGCTAACATGAAACAGTCACATAATGACTCTGATTCTGTTGTGTTTCTATCAGAGAACAGTGAAGAGCAAAACACAGACTGCAGAACCCCCTGCAACCACCAAGAGTGAGTTTAGTGTTAATGCTCAGAACATCCAGCAGGAGGAGCTTGAGGTAAAACAGCCAAGCAGTTTGAATGAGGATGAAATGGCCCAACAGGTGTGTGGTGATGCTCCGCCCCTAGATACAGTTGCAGGTGAGCCAGCCAATCCAGGACAAGACAGCCCTGCCTGTAGCTCCACTGAAGTAAAAAAGCTGCTGATTAAGACAGAGGCGAGGAGAGACGGTGAAAGGGCGAGCAGGGAACGTGGTGAAACAGGTGAGGAGCAGAAGCACACAGTGTGTTTGACACAAACAGGTGGACCAGAAGAAGAAAGGCAAGCAGAGGTTGAAGATCCAGGACCAGAAAGGGAAAACACAGAGAAGGTACAAGTCAGTAGAATGGATGGTGTGGATCATTTCTCCCCCAGCAGTACAGCAGATGTTTCAGACTGCCCGGGTGACACCAGTGCCCCTCAGCTCTCAGAATCTCCCCCTAATGAAACTCCCATTGAGAGGGAAATCCGTCTGGCCGTGCAGCGAGAACAGACGCTGCGTCGCTCTCGAGGACTGGACGACACAACAAACACGTCGAATGAGTTTGTGGAGATTCCAGTGAGGAGTCCCATTCTCTCCCAGGACGTGCAACTCGGTCCAAGCCAGGGCAAGGACAGAATGTTAGCCGAAAGAAAGATGCAGATGGAAATCAGTGCGGAGACAGAGAGGGAGAAGGTTCTGGTTGAACTGGGCCGGCTACCTGGATTTTATGACAAGGGCACAGAGGTGCAGATTCAAGAGAAAAAGCTTCTCTTTGAGGCGTTTCAGGAACCAAAGGAATCAGTACCAACGCTTACTGGAAGATCAAACTCCAATGAAGAATGTGCTGCTGGAATGCATGTCACAGGAGGCTTAATGCCAGTGCCAGCAGTGGCCGAAGCTGGAGGCCCTAACAGCAACCCAGGTTCCTCTTATGAAGGACCTCAGTTAACTGAGGGAGCCAAAGCTGAGATAATAGTCATAGAGACCAGCCCTGTTTCCACAGCTGGAGGAGACTTAAACGGATCAAACAAGGTTCAAAACACCATGAATTCAGAAAGTGTGAGCTCTTCTGCTGAGTCTGTAAAACTGAGCCAAAATCTAGAAGCAACTGAAGACAAAGTTGACGCAGACTTAAGTTTGGTGAACGAGAACCCTTTCTTCAAGCTGCGTTCCTCCATGTCTCTGCAGCCTCAGGTGGAACAGGACATTAAAGAGGCGGAGGAGAGAGAAAGAGAGTTACGGAGACAGAGGAACAGTCTTTATGGAGGTCCAGCCCTGGAACCTGAAGCTGAGAGGACAACTGGTGTAGATTCAGGGATTGGAGAAGGAGAACAAGCAGAGGGTAAATCTGAAGAGGAAACAACATCCGCTAGCAAGGAGATTCCTAGCCCTCCAGCTCAGCAGACAAATGTCACTTCAACGGCCCACCAGTCAGAGGTGTCCCCAAACACCACATCAGGTGAGTCACTGTAGTGAGTAACTTGAGTTTGGTCTTAGTATATCGAGCAGAAAAAAGAAACTGAAGGAATATCGTTTATGACAACAGTTATTTGGAAGGTGTTAAAGCTTAAGTGTGTAATCATAAGACAACAATACAGTAAGTAAGCCATTTGTGGGCTGTGTTGGACCAGCCCAACACAGCAACCTTGGAGAGTGTGTGAGTGGTCAGTTACATAAACGAATTATGGTTTGACTGCAGGTTAGTAGTTGGTGTTCTCCATGGCAGCTAACAAATAAACAGCAAACAAACAGTGATGTCATCAGTACTGGTGTCAACCTACCAGTCAAATGTGATCCGGAGTGAACCAGAGTACTATGCTCAAGAAAGGAAGTGTTATTTTAATACCTTTTTTGAATTCGACAAGTTTGTGTCGTGTTTGCATGTGCAGTAGCTGAACCACAGTCGAGTTGTGACTTCTTGATTTGGTCTTTTCTGCAGTATGACTCATCTACTCTGGTAAAACAGTCTGTCTGAAGTTTAGCACTAGTTTTCCTATAGGGAAATGATCCAAGGATCCGTGCTAACAGCGAATTATGAACAGATACATGTAGACATGTAGTATACAGTGAAATTCACTTTCTCAGTCAAATTCATTAGTGCTTTATCATTTCTACTTTCTTAAAAAGTCGCTTAATTATTTAAGTAAAGTTACCCAATAATGTTACGTATCCGAAGAGCCCACCCACTATAGGCAAGGCAAGGCAAGTTTATTTATATAGCACATTTCATACACAATGGTAATTCAAAGTGCTGTACATAAGAGAAATTAAAATCATAAAAACAGAGAATTTAAGAACATTTAAAATGATTTAAAAGTTGATCTAAAATTAATTAAAACAGTAAAAATGATTATACATACAGTTACTTTTACTTAAATAAGGGATTTTTGTCATTTTGTCCTTTTTTAAATTTTTGTTAATTGATAACATTTGTGGCTAATACCAGTTCAGTTTTAATTTAATAGCTGCTATGTACATATGTATTCAAACGATACCACCCACTTTCTCTCTAGGGCGACAGTCCACAGGAAAACTGGACCTAACATGGCCGCCACCTCAAAATGATGAGGAACAAAAACAACAGTTGGAGGTAGACGACTTTATTTTTGTTCACATTGCTCTCTCTGCTCTCACGATAGGGCTAAATGTGTCGTGTTTAAACTAATCTGGTGTTGGTACTGCTGGGATTTAAGATTGGTGCTAGGGACCTGAAGGTATGATGTCCTAAGGGTCTTGGATTGGGTGATCCATGAACTGAGATGATACTTATTATTCCCTTATTATTGTTGGCTTGAACTAGACAATGAGCAAAACAGGGTCTCCGCAGGGACACGTGAGTAGGTGAGAGCTTTCTATAACTGCCAGTCGCTTTAGATACAGAATGACTGCCGAATGACAAACACACACAGAGAGACAGTAAAGCCCTCAACCTTGTCATCAGAGAGTATAAAAGTTTCAATAACCTCCCTGTGCAAATAACCACAGACACTTGAAAGCGACACAGCTGAAAATGAGGCTCATCTTTGCCCATGAAGTCATGCCAGTGAGAGCAGAGTTTCAAGTAATAAAACTAATAGACTGTGTTATTAATATTAATATTATTATTATACCACTAAAGTCTGTCGCAGTAAACTCAAGTGATTGCTTGTATATTAAGAGACTGGCTTCATTTCACCTCATCTCATCATAAAATCATTCACTCACTCATACACACAGAAAACATTAATGCCCCCACGACAGCGGAACCCGTTACTGGATCACTGGGAGTCGGGGATGGTGAGCAGTCATGTGAATGACAAAGACTGAGAGCGAACACAAACTACAGCATCATGACAACACGGAGGAGCCCAGCAGCATAATGATGTATATGAACAAATGATCAACTATTACAGAACGCTCAGTGATCAGCCGTCCAGGTGAATACAGAGCAGACTGTTGCCTCACAAAGACATTTCTCAACACACACCTGAAATTCCTGCCATGCCAAATCAGTCTGAAAATCTTTGAACAGTAGTTTTGTGATTTTTGGACCATGCTGCTGGTTGGTGTTTTGTCAGCTGAAAAGATTTCAGTGTAATAATGATTCTTTGCATTGTGATTATATACAACAATTGTTATCCAATAAACTATGCATCTTGAAATAATACAATAATCTAACCACTCGCAAAAGGTCGGTGTAATTTAAAAATAGGTAAGAAACATTATATTTAAAGAAACGATAGATATTTTATTACTCATTAG
The DNA here is from genome assembly GCA_036877585.1 of Botia kubotai. Classification (NCBI taxonomy): domain Eukaryota; kingdom Metazoa; phylum Chordata; class Actinopteri; order Cypriniformes; family Botiidae; genus Botia; species Botia kubotai. The sequence continues at coordinate 12,647 of JAZGTI010013996.1, forward strand.
AAAAGCTACATTAAACTGGGAAGTGGCTTTATTGATAAATATCATTAACAAATGTTATGTAATCATATTTTTTATTGGTGATTGTTGTAAATGTATCTGTGGAATATTCATTGAATGTTATGAAAAGCCAATGTTATCATGAGTCATAACAACCCACTAGCTGCTCATTCACACTCGTTGTGATTAAGATGTGAGTCTGAAATCAGATCACTGCATTCACAACACGTACAGCAATCTGTACTGTACTGTACTATCATGTTTATTTATGGCATATCTATGACTTTGAGTAAAATAAATAAAGGGGGCAACGTTCCCACATTCCACCCAGCGTCCATGTGAAAATAATTTGCTCGCTTAACATATCATAATCCATTCCAACCTTTTATATTCTCCATCTGTGATGTGAGATATGAATTCCTGTGACTCAACACACCACACATGAGCATTCAAATGAGTCACCATGGCGATGTACAAAGACAGGTCAAAGCCTGAGATCACAGCACACATAGCATGCTTTACTGAGCCTCTGCTCACCTGTGAATTATTCATCCAGCTCTTCATTCACACAGGTCTGTTAGTCAGCTCTTCATCCAGCTCTTCATTCACACAGATCTGTTAGCCAGCACTTCATCCAGCTCTTCATCCAGCTCTTCATTCACACAGGTCTGTTAGTCAGCTCTTCATCCAGCTCTTCATTCACACAGGTCTGTTAGCCAGCACTTCATCCAGCTCTTCATTCACACAGGTCTGTAGGCGCAGCTCTTCATCCAGCTCTTCATTCACACAGGTCTGTTAGTCAGATCTTCATCCAGCTCTTCATTCACACAGGTCTGTTAGCCAGCACTTCATCCAGCTCTTCATTCACACAGGTCTGTTAGTCAGCTCTTCATCCAGCCCTTCATTCACACAGGTCTGTTAGTCAGCTCTTCATCCAGCTCTTCATTCACACAGATCTGTTAGCCAGCACTTCATCCAGCTCTTCATTCACACGGATCTGTTAGCCAGCACTTCATCCAGCTCTTCATTCACATGGGTCTGTTAGCCAGCGCTTCATCCAGCTCTTCATTCACATGGGTCTGTTAGCCAGCGCTTCATCCAGCTCTTCATTCACATGGGTCTGTTAGTCAGCTCTTCATCCAGCTCTTCATTCACACAGGTATGTTAGTCAGCTGTTCATCCAGCTCTTCATTCACATGGGTCTGTTAGTCAGCTCTTCATCCAGCTCTTCATTCACACAGGTCTGTTAGTCAGCTGTTCATCCAGCCTTCATTCACACAGGTCTGTTAGTCAGCACTTCATCCAGCTCTTATGTCCTTAAATCCCTAGTTTTTAACAGGTCACTCATTAATCAACAAGTATTTTGTTTCATTGTACTGTATGAATGTAATACAAAAGTCTGAGTGTTATATTATATGTTATATTATATAGGCAGTTGTGTTGCATCCCTTGAGTTATAATGATCCACTGAAAACAAAAGTGAAAGCTTATGCTAGTTTTCTAGTAACTAAAATCATCAAATGATTTGCAAAGATTTGACCAGCACTCAAAACCAGCAGTGCTTTCCTGAAACACTTCTGCATTTCTGGATTTGAGAGCCCCCTGCTGACACTTGAGAGAAATTCATGATCTACAAACAACAGAACTGCAGTAGACATTCACTCATCCTTTATCTTACAAACATACAAACCATTTTTAAATAAACAGTAAACATACAGAATCACAAATGTCACATTTTACAAAGTGTGACATACATACATGGGAGACAGACTGACAGACAGACAGAC
>JAZGTI010013997.1:0-14430 GCA_036877585.1 Botia kubotai
GGCGAGACGGGTCAAGTTTTGGTCCGTTATCCAGATATAAGACTGCTTCTGCCTCATTATCAACATTATTCCTTCCTAGTCAAAAACTCCTAAAGCAATGTGTTTTCTTAGAGTTCTAATACAAATTCTAATAGAATGTTTTATGTATTTATATAATGTATTATTTTTCATGATCTTTTTTTATATTTTTCTTACTAGAATTAGAATTACAAAACACAAAATAAATAATAAAATATTTTAATATAATAAAGTGCAAATAACCATATACAGTAAATGTGTATAGTTAACCTAACAAATAAATAGTCTCATCAGCTTTTTAAATGCTTCCCACATCTTCTGTTGTTGTTTGGCTCAATTTAATCTGTCACTTGATAAAAGCTCCCAAATTAGGCTACAGGCGGCAACACATAGGTTACATAGCATTCCTTCATCCTAAAAAACCTTAACACAACTACAAAGGATGAAGGAAAGTTTACATTACATCAAAAATGTCCTATTCATTTCTTTACACATTCCTGGTTCGTTATGTATGTCATACAAAGAGAAAACACTGGTGACATCAGCAAATAAGCTTTCTAATTCTAATTTCCTCCAATCATCTGCCTCCATTCTAATTTCCTCCAATCAACTGCCTCCATTGCGCTAGGGAAAGCCCCTCAAATAACTGACTTTAAATGACCATGTTGGTTTAATGTCCAATATAAAACCTAGGTTATTTGGCAAAACTGAACCACTGATCTAGAGAACCACTGATCTAGAGAGCCACTGATCCAGAGAACCACTGATCTAGAGAACCACTGATCTAGATCTAAATGTAACTGACAGAATCCTGCCAAGGTGTTGTAGGTGTACCATCAGGCGCTGTGAAATCAATGAGCTGTATTACAGAGGCAATACAGATCCAAATAAAACGTTCTCATAAGGTGAAGCTCACAGAGGCAGAACGGAGCCAGTGGCTGGGAGAGGGGAGGTGGAGTCATAACATTTTATTGGGCCGAGCGATCTCTCAGTGCGATGGGTGGGCCAGTACAGCAGCAACTGCAAACTCGGCAGGTTCTGCTGATGAAATATGGTCGGCACAACTGCAGCAAGCGGACGGCTTTGTTCTGTGCTGTTAAAACGTTTGTCGTGTTACACGTCAACAGGAATTTGAGACTACGTCCGGTCGCCATTTTCTGCACAAGCGTTTATAAAACCTAAAGCGTTTGGAAAATATTGATGTATTAAGCAGTTTGTTGCTTATCTCTCAAACAAGCTCTAGTCGGTAATACGCTGTCATCATGTTTTCACAGCGCTGAATGAAACATCGCATTATGAAAGCAAACAAGCAGCGAGATCATGTTGCAAGCGCACCTGCTCACAACTGACAACAGAGGCGTGCTTTTCATGCACTTACTGCGTTTACATTTACTGTATGCATCTACCAGACGCTTTTATCCAAAGAGGCATGCTTTAAAGTGCACTAAACATCCTATACATTAGATCCATTCATGTGCTTATCAGATGAAAATCAAGGACAGCCGCATATTTGTACAGAGGGTGTGTGGGTGTGTTCTGTTTCTTAGGCTATGCATCACTGCACAGGCTTTCCACTGTTATCCTCACAGACAGTCTTCCCTGTGCTGGCACAGCCGTTCATAATTCATGGTTCAGGCATTTGAGAGAACACAGAGCTGTTGTTCAATTCCAAGCTGCGGTGGGAGACTGGGGGAAGGGGGGATTTCCTGCGCGTGCTTTTGTAAAATAGAATGAGGGAGAAACCGAGGGGAAAGGTGGGTCATCGAATCTGTCAACGGACCCATACAAATGGCCCTGAAGAATTGCCAAAGACTTTCACAGTTCACAGGAAAAATATTACTGGGCAAACCTCCTGGGGAATCAATGTTATCCATTTGCCATGTCATAGAACCACACCCCTCTCTGCTCAGAAAAGCCACACACAGACCATTAGAATACACTGCAGTTTCCCAAAACCGCAGTCTAGCGAAATGCACCTTTAACACAAAGAGCCGGAAGCCATTCGTACGGTCATATATTGTAACATCGTAGCATCACCACATTATAGATGATAACATGATTACACAAAGTTAAACCAGGTGAGAACAGAATACAAGTGTGAGATTAAAATGCAAGACAGGCAGATGGCATTTTCCTACACAGTATTTTCTAGAGACTTCCACTGATTGAAAGCGCTGATACGGCTTTTCGCCGTGATTAGACTTGGAGATCAATAACATTTTGCTGCTCCAGCCACATATTATACCTCAGCTAAGATGTCAGAGCAAGTCTGCAGTATTTAAACTGAGCATGGCTGGGCAGGTTAGCAGAGAGGGCACAGGTCATGGGTTTGGCATATATGGCACATATAGGTATATAGGTAAAGTACATAGGTAAAGTCCCCTATGTTTAAATTACAGTATGAGACTATATCCCAGCCTGACTATATCCGAACAGCCGGTTTAATTTTTTGGGAATTCTAGCCTACAAACTAAAATTCCAAAAGCACCATCATTGTGTTGTAGCCACGATGAACACAATGACACATTGAAACCTCTGAAATCAACAGGTACACCACTGCAGCTTGACATTATGGAAACGGAGACTCCCTATTGATGAAGGAAATTTGTGTGTATGTGTGTGTGTGAGAGATCGGGAAAGCTCTTCAGTTTCTCCAGCAAGATGTGTGTAACAGAGCAGTAATCCTATCCACTATTGTCTTAGCATCTGCTCTAAGTGAACAAAACAGCAGCATTGAGGGCATGGTCAAGAGTTTGACAGTTCCACAGACTGTCTTTCTGTGTTTGATTTCCATTCACGACGGATGACGTCATGGGGAGTTCCTGTGTTAAAAGCTCTATTTCACATTGTTTCTTAAAATAAAGTTTTTTGAACTATTTTGAATGTCCATATGTGATAGGACATTCAAAATTCACATATGAGAGTTGTCCTATCATATGTGATAGGACAACTCAAAAATAGTACAGCTCAGTGCTCTGTACTAACTTCTCGTTTCCTAATTTACTGACAAAGGCCTAGTTTTCAACTACCACTGAAAATCTCACATCATAGTCCTTATTTTACAATGAAGCCACGACTAGTTCCTAAAACTGCACAGCGGATCGATCCCCTTTTGTCCATTCATAAATGTTCACAGTCCTTCACAGTCCTTAGCTATCTATGCTTTTGTGCCTACAAGCATCTTGCAAGGAAACCCAACCAAAGTTGGTTCAGCACCTTGGACAGCACCGCCCCAATGACAGGATGTTTATTGAAGTACTTGCGATACTACGTCACATCGTAAGACGAAAACCTCGCTGATGTGATGGAGAATGGAATTAGAATTTGAGTGTGGGGAGATTGGTTGGCCACTGTGTGTCAGAGGCTTTTTCCAGCAGGATCTATTGCTCAGTATTGATTACTTTAATGCAGTCTACTGGAGAGGCTCTCCCTGGGGTACACTGACAGCCTAATGGGTGGCTGTGGCGTAGGGCTGCACTAATAAGGAAACATGGTTATCAGCTCACCCCATCTTGTATCCGAATCGCTTGGACAATTCACAGCGTGACCTCTGACCCATACTTTGACCGCTTCCTTTTCCTACAGCTGATGATGAGAGATCGTACTGTACGGACCGCACTCGAGAAAGAAGCTATTTGTGAGATTAAGCGTTTGACTTGCAGAAAGTGTCTATAGTCGTCTTTATCTGTCCTCTACGTTCTCTTTTTGTTTCACTACAGTCCAGAAACAGTCTACAGCAGGGTGATGTGGATGGGGCAAGGCGCCTGGGACGTTTGGCTCGCCTGCTCAGCTGTGTTTCCATCATTCTTGGCCTCCTGGTTATCATCATCTACGTGGTGGTCACAGGTAACCCTAATCAGATGCTTTTATCCAAAGCGACACGTACCCTGGAACTCGAACCCATGCCTTTGATGTTGCTGACTCTATGCTCTATGCTACAAGCAACAGAAATATTACAAACAAAATGTGCAATAAGATATGAGAGTCGGCGTGTATTTTCATACTCAATATTTCTTTAATAAAACTCAGATATACTTGAAAGGAACAGATTCTAATTCTTTTTCCGTTTTATCCTCAGTAACTGGATAATGTAAAGAGGAAACAACAACGACGACAAGAAACAACCATCTACAGTACTGCAAAAAACCTCACAGAAGATATAATTAAAATAAGGTCTCCCTCATTAAAATAATGCCACTGAAGTCAAAAAAGGAGTGTAGCAACCAGATAAGATCCTATTAAATAGCAAAAGTGCATGCAGTAGGTTAGCATGCTCAATGAAAAGAAAACAAAACCCCCATAAGTTACTGAAACAGTGATGGCTTGCATTATGTAAATGAGACACAGTGCTGTTTCGGCAAGAACTCGCTGGAGGACGACACGCAGAACGAAAGGACTTTTCTTCAGAGATGGTTTAAGCAGAATCTCAGCCCAGCAAGCTGCATTTTAACCTTATATTACTCCTAGTTGAAAATGCATTCAAAAATTATGCACAGATATATTTCCAATATAACTACCGATGTATGTTTTATAAAAAAACAAGATTTCTATGTGGAGTTCAAGGTAAGGGAATGAACTAGGGACAACAAAACAAAACTGTCGGCTAGAGGGCCTGTAAACGTAGAAATCGTCAATGGAAATACTACTGGGGTTGAAGTTTTCATTTTTGGTTATTTATTTTGTAGATTTTGATTATAAAAATTGACCATAAAGACCACTTGCATGCCAGAACTTGTACGTGAATAGCCAACAACGGTCAGCATTTTTTAAATACTGTCTCTCTCTCTCTCTTCTCTTTGGATATAATGAGAGCAGTGGGTATCTAAAGATTGGAATGTACGTTCTTGTCCAGTGTGTGCCCGATGCTAGTTTTTGTCAGTCTCTCAGTGACACAGAGTGAACAGATACTTCTGCCTGGCCACCAGTATGTCATGTGCTAGTATAGTTTTCTCTCAGAGAGGTAAGACTTTAAAGTTTAGCATGCCGGGTCTCTCTTACCTAACAGAACTGCTGGTGCATGGACATTAATCTACAGGCATGCAACGGCCAGCACTACTCTAGCCTCTGTGCCAAGACCTTCACATCAGTATGCTACACAAATCACAGGACCGTTCATCTTTTCCAATGTTCTTTTTCGGATCGAATGCCAGTCATCAAACTCCCTATTTAACCTTTATAAATATGAGATATATATCAACATATTTATAGAAATATTTAGGCATGCCGTGGGTGGACGATACAATTTTTTCTATCTTCACATAGACGATGAACAACAGGAGCTTGTGTGTAAGGGACTTTGTTTTGAGACGTCTGACAGTGTTTATTGCATCTCTCTGATTGCTTATCCATCACTGATGTGCTGATGTTTAGAGTGTGAGTCAGAACTATTGATACTGAATTTAGAGCTGTACAGAACCGAGGAACAGATACATGACAGCACTTATCTGGCTAGCTGGTTAAGCCGAGTGACTGGGGATATTCAAACGCAGCAGGAAATCTATTGATCTGCTTCATTCATACTGAATTAAAAGTGTTTTTACAGCCCTGTCATTGGTTTCTAGACACTTTATCACATTTTTTATCCATATTCTGATAGTGGTGACTTAAGAACCAATCTCATTTCCTATCAATACTTCTGTTCATAACTTAACTTCAATATTTTTTTGGTGACCTTGTGTTTTGAATTTCTACCCAGAAACAGATTGTGGGCTCCCAAACACTTAGGATGGTTATCTTTGTTATCACAGATCAGATCCTCATTTTACTGTTTTTGTCCTAGTAAACAAGATGGTCGTAATCACATGGTCTTAATTTTGTTGTACAGATCTAATGCTCTTTATCAGGTAATATAAGCTTCTCTTTATCATTGCCATTTTCTGGACCACATAACCAGTTTTGTTGTTCATCATAATATTTATGCCAATGTAAATGAGATGCAAAAATGCTGCTACGTGTCTTTTAAAACTGTGATTTATTACGTTTCGGAATCTTGGTTCACTTGTATATTTATGTTTTTTCATAGTTACTGTGTACCTTTGCAAGTGTGAAATAAACATTAACATGCATGGTCCACTATTTGCTTGCCGTTATTGATTTTGTACGGTGATGAAGGAACAAGGAGGAAGTTATTACATTAGCCAGAAAGAATAGAAGTGAGACAATGGCATTCTCTTTTAAAGCCTTCTTGCCCAAGCCACACATATACACACTCTATTTTTCATGCCTTTGACCACTGCTGTTGTAAATAATGCATGACTAAGGAAATGGCACAAGATCTACTGGCTGATTTTGCACTTCCCTGGTTCTCTGGTCTCTAAGTATGGCCCTCTGCCCAGCCACACTCTAGCACTCAGCACTAACAGCTCTCTCACTCACACAGTGACACAGTGTTTAAACCCAACACAAATCTAGTCACAAGCCTAAGTGAGACTGCAGCATTAGTCTTAGTCATTTACAATCAGAATTCAAAATGAATTTATTACCGGTGGGAAATACAAAGACTTTACTGGTATTTATCGATCTAGAAACTGGTGAACCTGCCTGTTTAGCTAGTAGCTCAGTTTTTAACCAGCTAGTATAGATATACAAATGCTGACGGGCATGTTATTACGGCTTGCTATGTGGCTTTACAAATGGTTTACAAAAACCCTTTTTTTATTTTTGGAGGGTTGCTAACAGGGTTGGATTTTGGACTAGGCTAATGGCAGTAGCTTTCAAAGCCTCAAGCAGCATGACCCACCACCAAAGGAAGCTGAACACTCTTGCGGCTTGATCCTAGGGCGAGGTTTAGGGTGAGGTTATAACTGGTTGAACATTTCCTACTTAAGTAAATTCTGCTTTTAATAGCAAAGGTTTCAAGATATCTGAAATCTATGGAATGCAAGTCCTACATCAAGCTACCTGGCTATATAATCCCAACATAATGGCCAGGCAACCAAGCACAATTCAATGAGTTAAAACTAACACTTCATACAACAAACATACACACCGATTGTCCAAAATCAATTGCGTTTTAGTGTTTACTGACCCATCAGTACTTACAGCAAAATAAAGGTGTTACATTATTCACCTACAGTTGCTTTGGGTTGGGTGTGATGTTCAAGGACACAGTAGTGACAGAGCTGAGACCATTAAGTCTCCAGTTACAGGTTCATCTGGCGACTCAGCATCTGTAACTTTTTGGCAAGCAGCCTAGGAAACAAAGTATTATGTGACCCTCCCAATGCTACACACACAATGCTACCCGTCACTGATAAAAGTAAAGAGAGAAGGATTAAACAGTGATAGGGAAGAAGTTGAGACAGCTTCTGTCAATGAGGCACAGCGCTGGGAGCTGCAAAAACCCAGCTGTCAGTTGTGTGTGTTTTATGACCATGGCAAAATTCCCGGGCAACGCTATTAAAAAGCAAATTAAGAATCTTTTAAAATGATTTGTTGGAATAAGCTGCACCTGTCTGGAGCACCAGTCATCAAGATAAGAGTGTGTGTGTGTATATATATATATTTGTATACAAAACCAATACAACAAAAGCATGTGTGTGTGTGTATATATATACACACACCCACACACACGCTTTTGTTGTATTCCATTGGCTTTGTATTTGTACCCAGAACAATAAAGTTGAATCTAATGTTAAAATAGAATAAACTTCACCTTATTAAACAAAAATAAGTGGTAAATAGCATCTTCTTCTATGGTGCCTAAACATCAAACAGAACGCTTTGAGGCTATTCAGTCTTCTTCCAATCTGGTTTTAAACCCTTAAAACCCCTAAATGTTTGTTCTGTGTCTCAGGGTACCAGTCAATGTACTGGAGTAGAACAATGGGAGACTGATGTGACCTTTAGATAATGGACCAACAGGGAATACAGGAAAGGAAGGAAAAACCAATTTAGCTGCAGTCAGCATACGTTTATTGTTGTTTGGGAGCCGATGTCTCCATCGAAGGACTGTATTGAGTTGTGTGTGAACCTGTCATTACACATTTCAAAAGTCTGAGAACGGTGGTACCACCACAGTTTGACTGCTGTAGTTTTGGCAGACACATCAAAAGCAGATGAGAAGAGACCATCAGCCGGCTAGCTCAGCAAAAAGGCCCAATTTTTACCCACGCGACATCATTTGTCAGCGCAAGAGGGAAAGAGATATAGGTGATGACAATAGAAGACAAAGACTGATGCGTTTCTATTCCTTCATTTCCCATCCATCCTCCTGCTCTTCTCTCCATACCCCCTATTTCACAGTGTGCCGGTCCTCACTTCACATACAATCGGTGTGCTAGTTTATCATTTTCCTGGATTGATCCTTTTCAGCTTGTATATTCATCATGTATAAACCTCTGGCCTGCTTGCACCTCTCACACTCTAGTTTGTAAAGCGGAGCTGCGTGGAGTCTATAGACTGTAAAGAACGCTGCTTTTCGCTCCTGTCAGGAGCAGCTGGCTAGCTGAGGGACAACAGACAGAGATAAAGCAGATGTTTTCTCAGCTGGAAACCTTTACACACACAAGCAAAAGTTGAAGCGACAGCACCTCAAAATCGAAGCGTTAGACAACTTGGAACTGCAATGCAACCGTTTATTTTTGGATTCCCGTTTCCCAACACGCCCCTCTCCAGTGTAAACCGTCCTTGTTAAAGAGAGTTTAGAAATATCTACAAAACAGAAGCTGTTGAGGACGGGCCTCTGGAGTTTGACACACATTTTTAATATCCTGTATATGAATAATTTATTAATTCACAAAGTACACGGCATGATGAGAAACCCTTTCACTAAAAGGACCATCAAATTAAAACCCCTTTTCTGATTAATAATATACAAGAACAAGCACGATGCCAGATTGACGCTTCAAAGCGTCACTCTGCTCTCAAAGCCACTGTGTTATAATATCTTTGAAATCTATTCTTGTTAGTAATTTGGTCTTCAGTCCCAGTTTATATCTGAACACCGTCTTGTTTGTAGTACCGAGACAAAGAAAACGCTGTTAGAGCTAAACCCCTCCCATTGCTAAATACAAATAAGGTCCATGCTGGCCATAATCAATCCTGTTACCAGACTCGGCCAGGAGGGCATCTGCTTGGTGGCCCCTCTCTGGTGGTCTGCCTCTCATTGAGCCCTTATGCAAGGCTTGGCCACTGCTCTGCACAACACCCCCCCAAAAAAGTTGGTTGGAGTCCCCGTCCATCAGTGAAACGCATACAACAGCAGAAGAATGGTGCAGACGCCGATGACTCCGCCCAGAATTAATGAGTCCCGCCTCTTCCTCAAGTTGATTCGTTGTATCAGGTTATTGATGGCAGGGAAACGGTCTAAAGTTGGGGTTAAGGATTTACAAAGAAAACAGCAGATTTCTTTTCCTTACAAGTCAATAACATCAGTCACCGTCCCAAAACATGTAATATAACAGATCATTTCGAAGACCTTATTCTGTATAAACATGCACTATAATAGGAACAAACATGAGAATGTAAGTACTCGAAAGAAAATAATCATATTATGAAAACAAAGAATGATTCATAACACGACATTCATTACATTTCAAATTCTACATCGAGAAAGCTCTTAAAAACTAACATCCTATCAATCTACAGGATTTATAGAAAAATGGAAAAATGTGTCCTGTGGGCATAGCCGAGCCCATGAACTCCTGTCGGAAATGAAGGATACTGGCCAGGGTGTTGACCCTGCTCTGTATAGACTTCAACATTCCTCGTTGGGAGGTCATGTTCTCCTTGGTTGCCATGGCAATGCTGTTGACAAAAAAAACAAGAACATTCATTGGCACTGGATAAGGAGAGATTTGCACCGCAAGGGGTGAAAAACTGCCCGGTGTCGTGCCCTTGACACAAGATCACAGTCATGCGCTCAAGCAGCTGTCAGAACTGCAGACGCAGTAGCAGATAGCATCAAAGGTTTGATTTCACACAGGAATGGAGAAGCATGCAGGAAAGTGACCGACCATTACGTATCCATTTCCCTTGACACTGCGGAAAGTGAATACCCAATATTTTCTCAACTAATGAGAGGTTTTCCTGCAACAGCCATCATTGGCTCTAGCTTAATGCGTTTCAATTAAGCAGAGCTTTTAAAGTGCAATTGTTTGAAACTCATGGCCCTCTTATTGCACGCAGAGACCGTTATAAAACTCGTGGGTAGGTGCCGAGCACCGGCACTTATTTGTTTTCTTCAGCTGAGTCTTGCTTTCTTGTTCCTAGTGGAGAAGATTGAATTGCTACGGGACTATACAGCTCTCTCCAACTGCAGCTCAGCAGGTTTTTGCGAGTGTAAACTATAGCCTGGCACACATTAGGCTCCTGTCTGCCCTGCTCTGCAAAGTAAAAGCCATCGGATAAATTCCGCCACAATGCTAAATCAGTCTTTGTCTTCTTTATTGAACACAGTGAATATTATCGGTAAAAATGTAAAGGCCATCCAGGATGTGTTGGAGGCACAACTAAAAGGTGTGAAATTCATGCCTAATTGGACCACATCAACACTAAGGAGTGTGCCACACACTGGCTACTAGTTACCAGTTCAGTTAAGCTGATCTCTGGGGATAAATTAGGTAGTAGCCACACCCCAGTCACACAAACAAGGTATAAAGCAAATGAAACATGACATTTCCCCTGAGGGCTGTGAACTCACTGGTGCATTTTACCCCCAGGTGCCCTTTGTCACGAACAAACAGTTTGGTCATCAACTTTTGTTGATGTGGCGGGACCTCTAGATGCCAAGATCACTTATCTTCTGTCTAAGTTATGCTTTCGAACCGTGTCTCAGAGCATCTGTACGCCACAGGATTATATCTCCAAGCAGAGCTTTCTGATACACAATGAGCCTCATTCACAAACCTTGTGTACGCTCGCACACACGCAAGCCTTCGTGCAAACTGCGATCTTTGTGCTCCTAGTATTGTTGAAATATACTACCTGCATAGGCGCTGCATCTCATATTGTCTGAGCTGTTGTGGTAGATGTTGTTTTATAAAGCCAGATCTGACATCATTAACACAGATACAAGCTTTTGAGACCGAATCTATGATGAAACGTTAAACAAAGAGCTCTCTTTTTCACCCCAGGCTGTGGGTGGTACAAAACAGAGATAATGAGTACAAGTAGCTGATAAAGCATATTTTTTTGCTCGAATAGGCTAGGGTGGGATATAAAGAGCTGCACGGACCGAGAGATTACTTAATTAAGCAGCTGTTGGTGGGCAACTGAGGGCTTCCCCCAGACAGGAGGAACGTGCAGATCTGTAATGAGACAAATCCAGTGAGATATTCACTCCTGCAGCGCCTCGGGAAGGACACCGCTGGGAAATTCATGTTCGGAGAGTCAACACCCTCAAGAAGAACCACGGAGCACTTCTGTGGGATTCCCAGAAGAGTCAGGATCTACTTTCAACCCAATCATACGTGACACTTTAACGGTATCATCTGAACAGAAGAGCGATGGGTCAGTGGTTTGTAATTCTCCATCGATTAAGATCATCTCCGTTTCTCCGTTGAGCACCCAATTAATCACAGATCATATTCCGGTAAAACAAATAAATAGGGAAGCGGTTGTCATTTCAAGTGTACAGCCTGACAGCTCAAGCATAACGTGTTTGAACAGCTGGTGGAAATCAGACTTACCTTATTGTGTCATCCATAAGTCGATCTGAGCTGCAGGAAGACAAAAAGAGAGAAGGAAAGTGTTTAGGCGATGATAATCTGGGCCTCTCTCTCATTTTCACAGTCAGGGTGAAAGCAACAGCAATCAATGGCAATGATGCAGTGAATGCTGACCAGACCCTTCTGCCTGCTGTGATGAGTGTGTGGAATTAACACCAGCATGATGAACATTCAATAAAGAATAATTATCTGTGCTGTTAACGCATATACATGTTTAGCCATTTTACACTTACACCTCCATTGTTTTTATACCAGGCTAATAAGGTTTTCTATCCCCTAAACGCACATAAATCTGTTAACATTATTAGAATTGACCTATTTGAGTCTTGTCAACCTGAGAACATTTTAGATGGTCCTCCAACATGTTTCGCTGTATCGTGAGAGAACATTTTCAAAAATCCGTCCCTCACGACTACAGTCAAACCTGTACTGCTGGTACAGCTGGTTCTTCCGTTCTGCTTTTCATGAGATGCTGGAACCTGGCTGCAGATATTGGCTTCACTTCATAAACAAGATGTTGGGAAGTGGGCCTCAATCTGCAGTCTTTGCTTCAGTTCATCCCAAATGTGTTAAATGGAGTTCAAATCTGAGCTTTGTGCACACTCAGTAAACCAGTTCTTAATGGAAATCACTCTGTGTGCAGGGGCACAATAAGGCTGGAACTGAAAAGGGCGTCATTTTACTAAAATTGTTTGTGTAGGAAAACTGCATGGTTGTTTGGTTGATTTTATGAACCTATTAGACATGGGTGTAGCTGAGGTAGCCAAGCAGTTATGCTGCTTGAAAGTCTTTTCAAATCCTAACAGCAATCACTAAGTACATGATACAATGGTCTAAATATATTTATGTATCTTCTGAGGAAGGCACAGGCCCATAAAATGTTCGTCCAATCATTGCATTCAGTCCAAAAGCGATAATAGGCTGGAATAGAATATGTATTAGCATGCCTCTGTGCATTATTGGAGGAGGCGGAGCTTTGGAGCTCACGCTGTAGGGAGGGTGGGATCTAATGCTTTCAAAGCTACGTTGCTATTGCTAGCCTCTCTGAAATTGCCTGCCCTGCCTAACGTTTAATGCTGAATGATTAAACAAGATCAGACAGATTCACAAATTGTGCATTTATTGCACAGAAAAGCTTAATAATTCTTTATTGTGTAAATAAAATTGTTTTTTAGAAACAATTCTTTAGTCGTGCATCACTGTCTATACTGGAATGTCTCATGCGTATACCACTGCCATTTGTCTCTCTGAAAGGAGCTACAGACCTGCAGGAAAGGAATGAAATTCCACGCCAGCTTAAAATCGCATCTTCCGTCAATTTAGATGACAAGTCTCAGGGCCAGCGAGACCTCAGGGGATAGAAAGTCCTCAATTCACAAACAAATGGGTTTTCGTCTGACAGAGAGCTCCAATTTTGATTACACAAGCCAAAATGAGATTGCAAAGTCTTCCTCCGATGCCTGTGAACTCTTTCTGTCTGTCTGCACGGTCTGACAGCAGCAGTGAGTGAATTCTGGCACACTGCAACAGCAGCTGGGAGAACAGTGTCTAATGAGCCGTGGTACAGGCCTCTGTCTTCAAATGCACACAAACACATACTGTATACATATGACAGATTCTTACCGTGAATTATTTTGGCCGCGATAGCTGTTTAGTGAATATCTGATAGTGAATGCACATGCCGCAGATGCGCGAGGCTACATATTTAAAAATCAACTAGTTTACGTTAGTCCCTGTAAATTAATCTGTCTTATGATAAGTATAATTATATAAGTATAATTTGGACAATTTTAGGGTCATTTGAACCTGACTGAACGCATATTATTGGGGGCATTTACGTAAGCTGTATACATGCGTCCAAAAGCGCAACAGAACAGAACAGAATGCATGTGTCTCGAGGCTCATTTTTAAAGATGGTCTATTTTTAACTTGACAAACCATCTTAAAAATGCAAATCTCATAGCAGGACGTGGCGGACAAAAAATGGCTTTAATGGCAGTGCTTTAACGCCACAGCGTGCTAATTAATCATATCCACTATCATTTGTTCTTCTTGAAAAACGGTAAGGCACAGCAAAACTGATCTGAGAAGCACTGTTCAGTCAAACGGCTATCATCTTAAGAGCCTCATGCTTTGATTGATCAAAAAGCCAAAACATTCCACTGGCAAAGACAGACTGTCAGCCAGACTAATCATTATAAATTGCCCCTGCGGGTGCTGATGAAGCTAGTTTTGCACAGTTTAGTTTGCAATTAGCAGGGCAAATATTTAACATCCTATGGGACTTTAAGAAAAAAGTTGCTGCTTCCATAATCTGCATTTTGCCCGAGAAATAATTAAAAAGGCTTCCATTTGACTCATTAATCACATTATCTGGATTAGACATATAGCCATTTGCTTTACTCCAATGTCACAGTAAACACAACACATACGAAATTAAAGGAAGGGAGTACAATTTGAGAGGGAGGATAAAAGTTAGTTGAAGGACGATGCCGAGTTTGAAAAGTCACAAACTTTTAGTAATGTACTCTGTCTCCTAATTAAGCCTCATCCATTTGAATCTCAACAGCAGGGCTATTAGTTCAATTACATTAGCTGGCATCGCACATGACCGCAAATCTGAAAATTACTGCGATTCCATTTGGGCCTGCAAAGCTTTCAGCAAAGCACATCTAGACCTGGTTTGCTGGCACACACACATCTGAGGTGTCTTTAAGCTCGGTTTAAGAACGTTTTGAGTATT
>JAZGTI010013998.1:0-14430 GCA_036877585.1 Botia kubotai
GCAACTCAAGAGATGTGTGGTGCAGAGACACACTGCATCAGGGACGTTTGGTATTAAAGCCTGTGTGTACAATTACACGTCAGTATCTTTTAAATGCTGTGCGGCTAAATACTTCAGTGGGGAATTGTCCTGTCTTGTTTGGTTTCTGTGTTCCTTTAGCTCGTTCTGTCAGTAGCCGTTGTGTGATCTGATTCAATTGTCCCCCAGGATGCTGGAATACTGTTCTGATGATCACTGCTGCTAACTGAGGGGGAAAACTCTGTGAGAATGGTCAGAATCACTAATGAAACGTGTGCAAATGCAGCCGGCCACGCAGAGTGCTGTAAGCAGACTGAAAAACACGCCCCCAGAAAAAGCCTGCGAGCAGCTGCTGCATGCACACACACACTGAGGAAGAGGAGGACAGAAAACTACAGCTGAAGATAGGAAAGAGCTGAGCAGACACTGCCATTCAAACAGTGATGAAGAAAAAGAGGAGGCAGCTTAAGCCTCAACTGGACAAAAACAAGTAAACAAGTTTTACTGTACACAAGCATAAACACAGAGCAATATTTAGCAGATGAAATATTTAAGAACAGAGTAGAACAATGTACACAATGTATATTCACTATGAATTATTTAAAATTCCCTTACTGTGGGAACACGGGTTATATTTGTATTTATTTAAATACATGTTCGTGGATTTGGTCTTTGTATTGGAGGGGCTGTGGCTTTGGAGAGGCTCTGAAGAGAGGATGGGATCTAATGTTTTCAAAGCTAGCCTGCTATTGCTAGCCTCTCTGAAGTTGCCTACACTACCTTTAAGAAAAAGGTGTGTAAACAAGCCAGATGAACATTTTCTTAAATGCAGAAAGGAAGGAAATCTGCAGATAAAAAGAGAATGTATGGTCATCCTACACAGAGTGTTTATCTCAACTATAAAGCAATCATGTTCATTTCTCTACACTTCATCCCAACTGAAGTGACACATTGTGTTGGTTTTTCCGCCTGAGTGACCCAACCAACATCTATATATAACATCCATAAACACATGAACATAAACACAAGGGCCATCTGTCTAATTACATACATGTCCACACATGTGACTCACAAGACGTCAGATCTCTGCTGATTTTAATGCGTTTGCCTGCAGGACTTCTATTAAAAATTACTCTACAGGAAACCAATTATTACAGTTTGGACAGAGAAAAAGTACTCAAAAACACTCAACACAAGAATATATGCGTTTGCTTTGTACTGTCATTGTATAGTAACTCTGTAAGCAGCTGTACATATGGCATCAGTGCAGATTGTGTGGGCTGAGGTAAACTAATGTGATGCTGTGTGTGGTGTGTGTGTGTGTGTGTGTGTGTGTGTGTACATACTAATATGCTAGCAATATACTATGCTGCTATGTGTTAAAAGAAAAACATGTGCACCCACTTCTAACATCTAAAAGAACTGCAATACTTCACACAGTGTCGAGTGTGACTCAACACTCAGCTGAACTGATCCCAGTACAGCAGTTCTGTGAGCAGTCTGTGGATCAAAGTAAATGCAGAAGTGCAACATGATTACGTGCTGCAACAGAGCCGACACCAGAAATCTCTCGCTCTCACCTCTTACACAGCAAAGATACCTGCACACACACACACACAACATAAACAGAGGTTCATGGCATTGGTGAGTTCAGTCACGCAGCAAGGCTGCGATTGGTTAGACACCAACTGCATAGCAGAGAGGCAGCTTTACTCAGCAATAGTCATCTCTGCCTTGTGTCTCTGAATACTCTTTCTGTTTCTGTCGTTTTTTGTGTGTGTTTCTCATTCTCTTCTCCTCTATCTTCTGCATTCTCACTCTCCTCATGCCGCCTCAGGCTCGGCCGGCAGCAGCTGTGTGTGTTTGATTGTCCAATGAGAGGACAGAGTGATGGAGTCTGACCTCTTCCTCTCTGACTGATACTGATACAGGACAGCAGTTAGTCAGCAGCAGAGGTCCACTGAAAGCCTATGACTAGAGGTTCATTATATGAATGATGAATGTCTGTGACTAACACAAACAAACACAGCAGCGACTGACATGACAAAAACTCTGACCAACTGCATGCAACATAACACCCAAATATCAACCATCAAAAGAAGCTCATGTGCCCCAAACCTCAGTGGGCAAAACAGGAAAGAAACCTTTTACCTATAATGCAAGTGCATGACAATTTATACACTTCATAGGTTTAACATGAAGCATGTGAAAATTCATCTTACACAAAACAAACAGTGCAGATTAAGAGATTAACATGTTTGTAACATTTCAAACTCATACATTTACTTTTAATAATTTCATACATTCCCTTTTTTAACACTTTTGCAAACCGTTAATTAACCCCTAATGCCCCGTTAAAAACAACTGTCAACCTTTTGCACTTTAGACTATATAAAAAATAACTCAACTGTTCAAGTTCAACTGACCACTCCTTCCTCACTAATGACCTTATTTAATATTGTAAAATAATTGTTTTGTACCAATATATTAGAAAAGCTAAATTACAGAAACTCTGCACATCCATCTGCATGACACTGAATTCATTTTATTTCAGAATGTGGGAGACATGTTAATTTGTTTTAGGAAAAAATCATTGAAATGACCTTCATTGCCAGCCGACAATGATAAAACATTTATTCAATTTTTGTGCGCTGAAATTTTGAGGACAGAGAACAGTCATTCTTCTGTTCACCAACTGGAATCAATTTAGTGCTTTATCAGAACCAGAGCATCTTTTATTGAAAGGTCACTCTTAGAGGTCCACAATTTATGGGCAAAACTGATGCAGCACTGATTAGCAAAAAAAAACATAAGCTAAAGGCAGTGCTGGTCCTCAATGTAATCAAACGGTCAAGATGCTTGCCTCTTCAGAAACAGGGTAAACTGGTGTGTAAACATTAATAAGGAAAGAAAGGAGCCATGTCTAATTAATATATTCGGCTCTTTTGCATAATTATTTTGGCAACTTGGCACCCTATGAACAATATCATGTTAACAAATGCTAGTTTATGGCAAACTTAGGTTAGTAACAAGACGAGTTTATCACTTTTTCAAATTGGATGTTAACTCCACAGTGATTCAGGCTGAGATGTGGCTCCAGGCAAAATGAGGTTGGACATAATTAACATGCTAGTTAGGATAGAAATAAACATCTTTATGTAGGTCAGTGAAAATTTTCAAGACATTTACTAGATTTGCTGTTTAGTAAAGCAGCAGATCCACCCTGTTTATCAGCCTCTGCCATTGCTGTGTTGATTTGAAGGTAGTCAGTAAACAGGTGGAAGGAAGATTAGTATGTTGAACCCCTGGAGAGAAAGTCTGTCTCACTCTTATTCTCTCACTGAGGACAGAGCTGTTACTGGAACGCTGTCCTGCACTGTATACTTCAGTCTTAGCATTCAAAAGAAACTGTTTGTTCCACCTGTCAATTGCAAATTGTTTATTCGCAAATTATTATTTATATTATTGTTTTTATTATTGAACCAAAAACAGTTTTTTTGAGTGGCAACATAGCAACACTGACTCAACCAATGGCGTGAGTTTGTGGCTGGGAGCTACAGAAACTGGAAACAATGAGTCAGGAGTACACAGATTTGTGCTTAATAAAGTGATCCCCAGAACGAAGCATCCCTCCCCTGAAACCTCGTGCCACTCACAGGCATCAGCAAGATGAAACTCATGACTGTCAAACTGTGACATGCAAGTGAAAGATCAATAAAACACAAATAACTTTAACCAATCAATCAGTCAATGTCTTTTGATTCTCATCAAGAAATAAACATGCTGCTCTACAAAGCAGCATGTAAATGCATGCATGTAAATGCATGCATTCTTTTCCAAGTGCTAAAAATGCTGCCGACCAACTAGCCCAGCTTTAATGCATTTGGAGCACGATGAGTGCTAATCTTCACACCTTGCATAGTTTCATACTTACAGATCCTTTGGGACACGACTGGGTGGTCTAAATGACAAAACACACACATAAACACACCTGTGAGGCAGACAGGTGTGATAAATACCGCAGGTTACACAAATCTGCACGAGCACACCTTCACTCCGGTGGGAACCCCAAACATGACTAATGCACCAAGACAGCAGCCCTGCGCTGCACCACAGCACCATTAGAGAGAACTGTTAGAGGCCTCGCTCTCTCTCTCTCTCTTATTTTCATGCTGTTTATACTAGCAGAAGAAAGATACTGAAACAGATATTTAAAGTCACTCTAAAGGCATACGTTGATTTAGTCATTAGCTATAGCATTGGTTTCACTTCTGCACTGCATTATGTGACAAATTACAGTTATTATTATATGGTCATTCATTCTTCAACCCAGCAAAACACAAACCCTTTCAACCAAACAGCTAGAAGTAAAGACGCAGTATATATAGCAGAGATCACACAATAAAAAAGCCACAGACATCATTTATAAAGGAATAACTGGCTGCAAGAACCACAGCGAGATCAGCTAGCATCATGTTTTCTTAATGCTGTAGCTCCCATCATGAACTTATTGCACCAAACCCCAGCAACTCACACCCAGCGCCCACCTCACACTCACCAGTTTTGGCCCTGAGCCCACAGACAGAGCGACCCAATCCACACACACCGCAGCAGGAAAAGCCACTTCCTCTCCAACAGACGGTGCTCATGATGTCATGACACCTCACAGAAATAATAACACTGTCATCAACAGTTACTATTACACAAGCTGTAGAATAATGTACGACTGCAGTGTTTGTGGGCAGACAGATGGGCACTGCAGCAGGTGAGAGCAGAGCCTCACATACAGCCATCACATGTATACTGTTCAACACATTTCACAGACATGCTTTGATGGCAACATTTCTGAATCGTACGGGGCTATGGTAATGCAAATTTAAGCACACAGCATGTATTAAACATCCGGCGCAATGAGAGACAGCCGGCAGAATAACAGTGCGATACAGTATGCAGATATGCGGATGCAGTTGGCATGTCTGCTGATAGAGACATGATCAGGAGACATAAAGACACAATTATCTGCACAGCTTTTGATTCTTTGACACACACACATGCAGAGACTCACGCTCAAGCAAATGACAGGAGCTGGTGGACGGGAAGGTGGTCTTGTTGCTTGACTACACACCTCTGTCCTCTGCCGACGCCTGGCGCAGTGTTTCCTGCTCAGCTGGGCTGAAGACGAGTCGGGTGGATGAAGCCAGATTGCCTCCGCCGAGCGTCTGAAAAGGTGGCGATCGAGAGAAAGAGGGAGATGAGACAGGAATGGTGAGTGGGTTTATCCTCCACACTACCCTGTCAATGTGTGTGCCTGTATGCCTGAGTGCATGAGTGTGTGTGAGAGAGAGAGGGGGCGGATGAGAGAGAGAGACTGAAGCAGCGTGTATGCGCGAGCGAGTCTCCTGAGACAATGCCAGTGAATAGAGACAGAGGAACACACAGTAGATGCATTAAACACAAGGTACCTCCCCCTTACATCACAGTAACACACCGCTCTGCACAGTCAGCGCTACGGCAACCATAAGGAGGAACAACGGGTGCAGAAGAAGAGGGAACAGCATGAGACAGCTATGAGCATGACGACGCATGAAAGTCAAGCATCTTTTAAGGCCTCTTTTAGGAACCCACAGCAAAGATGTGATTGGACACTGTGACAGGTAAATGTCACTGAACCATCATCATGTTGCACTCATGTGAGTCAATGGACACATCAGGTGTCTGCTGAACTACATACGGCCTGCCTCTGTGTTGTCTCGCAGAACAACAACTTCTGTATTAGATTTCCAAGTAAATATATTTACTGGAAAACAATGGTGGGGCGTACTGCAGTATTTGTTTTCCGGTACATTAGTGATGGGGGAGAAAAACTCACTTACAAATGCACTGCATTTCTTTCCACAAAAATTATAATTAATTAACATTTCATATGACCAGGACGTTTATTAATAAAGTAACCAATTGCAACTAGTTGCCTCCATTGTAGTCTGGCCTTAAACTGCATCACACCCCCTTTATTTTAATGCTTAGTAACTGTACTCTTTGCTCAACACGTCTCCTGTTCTTTATGCTAGCATTACCACTGGCTGTCTAACATAACAGCCCTCAGAAAGCTTCGTTTTAACTGCAGTATTGATCTTCATCTCACTTTACACACTGATTATAGTAGCACATGTATTAGTTTAAGTCTTTAGCCAGAGCCTTGGGCACTGCAGCAACTCTAGCGTTGTAGAGTTCTGGGTCTTTGGCTCACGTCCAGCCACACTACAGCATGTGAAGCTGGGAAGGTCTGTTTGCCACTCTTCTATTCCTGTCCTTACAGCAGGCAGTCCGCAATGAAAACACGTCTAACATTCAACTCATCTCCCGCAATGTCCAAAAGTGATGCGTTTCCTGTCAGTGTGCATAAAACATAGAACAGTGTGCCTGAATAAATATGACTGCCCTATTAAACATTCACAAGTTCACATATTTATAATGTATAAGGGTGATGAGCAATATGGAAAACAGGCTTGGCGTGCTTTCTTTAATGCAGGGACTAGAACACCAGACTCAGCTGCATTACCTCCAATTAAATGCAGAGATTCTGCCGCGTTTGATGTGCAGGCAATAACATTAGAAATCAATGACACTTCCTTTAATATAGGAGGAACATTTCCTGTAGCTCAGTGGTTAGAGCATGGCGTTAACAACGACAAGGTCATGGGTTTGAGCTCAGGGATTGCACATACTCAGAAACGATATATGGTATAATGCAATATAATTCACTTTGAATAAAAGCATCTGCCAAATGCATAAATGTAAAAAAGTTATTAGCAATCATTTTAACATGACCACTAGTAAAACAGCTCAAGAAGTCATGTAACTACATCAATAAAAGTTACAATTAGGAAATTTATCAATTTAAACTTATTTTATATAGCGATCATTCGACATCTTATGCAGCAATGTATTTTACCCTTAATCAAATCATATAGTCTATACTGCAAATTCCAACGTGCTGCTCCCCACAGAGACAAGAGCTCCTGCTAAATACTGGTGCTGTGCTTACTACACTACTGCTCATACTTAACACGAGATGTGAACAGACCTCTAACAGAAGACATTAAACTAGCACATAACTCACTCAGTACATGTTGTGCTACAAACCTCAGTAATACAACATGTTGAGAAGAAAATAAAGACTATTGGGGAAAACAGCACATTTGTGTCTTTCTCTTTATAACTGAGGTCTATGAAAAGTCAGGCTGTTTGTGCACACTATCAGCACAATGTTCAAAATCTGAATTCCCTGTTTAGAAAATGAAGTTCCCTGTTTAGAAAATAAAAGTTTTGAATTGTAATTTTGAAGCGTCATGTGCTCCTCAACTAATTACAACTAATTACAGAAAACTCCAAGGACAATAACAGCACCTCAAGGACGAATGAGATAGCATCAACGTCTTCCAGACTACACCTCTATGAATGTCCTCTAAAAGTCATTACATTAAATAAATATTTCTAATTGATTTGCTTTTCTCAGTTTCTGAACAGAGTTGTGTATCTAGGAAGGCTAGTGAATGTTCAACTTACACTCAAACTATTAAGCATGTAACATAAGCCTGTACTGAAACCTGCAGTTCACAATCCATTCATTCTCGTAAGTGCTGGCCCAGTTCTAACCAACTAATAATGTTAAAAGGGAAGATTCAATCAGGAAGTCACTGAAGAGTCTCATAATTGCATCATTTAAGCAATGACTCAGTCTGGCTTCTATTGCCCTTCCTTGGAGTCTAGCTGGCAGCTCTTTACTGTACAATTACTCAACCAAGAAAATGTGCCACAGATAATATGTTAATGTTCTAGAAATGTCTCCCAGCAAAGCGGAGCACATGACCAACCTTTTACTGGAGCATCACTGTTATTATTATATAGTTGAATAGTTGAACAATTTCTCAACTGTTTAGCTCCAACATCATAATTTTGTTTTCTTCAAGCAAGTCAGCTATAAGCTAGACATTACATATGGCTACCAGCAGGGCTCTTTGTGCTGAACATACACCAGTGTACATTGACAATGTTACGCTTCTGTCTGGATGACTCCTGGCAGTACTCTAATCCCAAATGCAGCTTGTTTAAAGATGAGTAACACAGCGGCTTCTATTTTTACACTACATTGCAGCGCTGCAGTGGAACAGAGCAGAGGCCAGCAAAAAAAAAGAAAATCATGATGCGCTTGCATGCGGCCCCTTCACTGCAGCTTCCTGTTCCTGCAGTCAGAGCTGAGCATCACACATTCACACGTGGCTGGAGGGGCTGTCTAATACAACCGTGCAGCCCAGCTGAACTGTGAAAGCTGTGGAGGCCAGCTCAAAATATTTCTCCACAAAGCACGTGTATTTCTCTGCAGTGCACAGAAAGTCTGCCAAACAGTTAAGACAGACTGCAGCTCATACAAATGTAACTCCTGTACATTAAAGAGTGAATGACGAATGCTTACAACTACAAACAGGACATTCAAAAGTTACATTAGGAATAACTGTTGTTTACCTTTTCACACAATTTTCTATACTCTCCTCAGTCAAGAGTAGTTTGTGCAAAACAAGTGTATAAAATGTATTATAAAGTCTTACATACTATAGTAACACAATTCCTTCATTTATTATTTCTACAGTGACTGTAGTTACTACAGTATTGACAGCTATATTCATTACATAATACATACAATTCAAAAGAATTCTGTAAGCAGATTTAATATTCATGTATTATGATGTTACTGTAGTAATAACTGCGTTATTATTTCTCTGTATATATTGTGTTTTGCAGAAACTATGGTAACCATCGTCTGTTGAAAGGGCGTCATTGTCAGTACTAAGTGTAAACCCGGTTCGATTTGCAGAACAGATGATATTATTTTAATGTTTGCGGATGGGGACTCGCGCAGACAGCTGTCAATCAAACATCTAACAAACAGCTGAAATGAAACCTCTGAGGCCAAACGCTGGTTATGAGCTCTGCGAGGAGTAACACACACAGAAATAAGTTGAGTTTCGTAACATTTCTTAATATTTTATACTTAAACCTGGTCAATAACAGTGACGTGAGTTGATATGCAAAATTTGCGCTGACATCACGTGACACTTTCAGCGATTTACCTCAGAACCTGAAAACTACTTCAGTCGTGATTGTTTTCTGCCAGTTCAAAAGCTTTAAGCACAGTTTTCTTACCTGGCCGCAGGGAAATGTCTCTGTCGATGAGATATTTACTCAGTATTTTGTGTGCTGTCTCTCAGTCTGAGGGATGTTGGCTGAACGGCGGATGACTTATTCTTGCCGCTTTCACACTCCAGCCACGCGCTGCGCCAGGATGCTCTCATTGGCTGCTGAAGCTTCACCGCGACAGCGCTGCGGCGCTTCATTGGTTGCTTTTGCAGCACGTCACTGGAAAACGCTCGGAGTGACCAATAGTCATTAAGAGAGCTTGATCGCTTGGTTGTCAGTATCGTGTTTTATTGAAGATGTTGTAATATTAAATTAAACGCATTGTTTTGAATGAGAGTACCGTTGTTATTCCCATTTCCGACCTGTCCAAATGCCAATAAGCAATACAGATTAATATCTGTTCATGATCAATTTGAGAGTCGTGAGGAGAGTATGTTTAGTGCCCTTTATAGTTTAATTCTGGTACCGAATTTGAAATCTGACATCACAGAAAATGGCAAACTGCTGTAAATGTCAATTAAACGATGAAACCTAGAGTGATGATACCTGCATTAATAGATTTAAAGCAATAAAGTTCTACTCGATTTAGCATTTGTTAAATGCATATTTAAACAGATCTTCAGTTTGATGATTAGTCTTTCAGGATTAGTGGAGCTTTGACTTGAGCGTCCACCTCTGCACCCATCAGCTCCTCCACTATACTCAATGCAAACTCAAAGCTGGTGCCCGGCCCTCTGCTAGTGATCACGTGACCGTCCTTCTGAACACGAGCTTCTGAATACTTATAATGATTTGCAGGATCACAATGTCATAATATTCATATTACTGAAAATATAAAAACAGTGTAAAACCACAGGCTGTCTTTATTGTTTTACTGATGCAAAATAAATATATTTGAGAAAAATTAAAAAAGTAACATAGACTTTGAGCTTTACAGTTAATACAACAGTTTTCTGCTTTCAAACCCTGCAGAATGTTTTGCCCCATAGACTTTTATTGTATGTGTATTTCACTATCAACATAATTTGTGCTCTCTTCATTGTGTCCTGCAGCCTCTGTAGCATGTCTGATTATGTGCCCTTGACCACAGCTTAAATTGATGCTGTTGAAGCATGCACACTTGTAGCACTAATACCAATGACCTGCTGAACATGAGTACACATACAGAGGCGTTACCTCCAGCCATCATTTTGTCCTTGGCACCTGGGTGGGGGGTAACTGTGCTGCCATATGCAATACCATGAGCCAAAAGTGCTGTGGGGCCTGAAACAGGTCAGCAAATTAAATGAGCGAAGATAATCAGTCTAGTATTCTTATTATTAGTTATGCTTGCTAAAGGGGCTTGGAACAAACCCTGTCTTCTAAGAAGGGACTTGATATCACAGAGGGATGGGCACTTCTGATTTGAGGAACTAAACACACACAACACTATGGTAACAACATAGCAACACTCCATCAAACATTCACAACAACACTTCAGCAACCACCCACAAAACACTCATGACAAGCACCACTCACACATTCTACAAAATATAGACAAAATACAGTCTTTCTTATTATTAAGCCTGTGCTGCATCACTCAGTGTTCATTATTACCAGCATCATACTCGAGTGAAGCACTGTGACCTCGAAACATCATATTACTATCAGAAAACATCAATATATTCTTATCTAAAATTAAATGTGTATACAATTACCCTCTAAATCTGCCCTCTGTGTTTGAAGAAGCAACAGAAGAGGTGTAAAAATAGCAGTTTGTGGCACTATCATTGACAGAGGCCGCCTGTGCACTGAGCTCATCTGAACATTAATGAAAACAGAGCTCTTAACTATTGATTGTGAATCCCGGCAGACAGCCAGTGAAATCTAGTGATTACACTTTCACTGGCAGGACTGACCAATCACACCCTGCCTTCTACTGTTACAGTCTGTGCTTGTGAGAAGCTCAGCCCACTAAAGGAAATAAAAGACGGGCTTAATGGACCTTCATGTTTTAATCAGTCTTAAGGTTATCAGATCACATGATCAGATCATCATCCAGTACACGTAACACACTTGAATACTGAAGTATGCTTGTTGGCATGCAGTTGTGAATTGATATTATAACATGGTAACATGTCCAAACACCCTCTATAAGACCCTCGTCAACAATGTTTAAATTCACTCAAGTATTTTTTATTTAGCAGAAACATTGAAATTTGTAATGCAGGTTACGTTACTGTTATTACTCTTTACAATAGTTTATTTTGAGTGCACTAGCATACAGATCATCTCAAAGCTTGCAACTGAGGAGGACTTAAAGCCAAACACTTGATGAATTTCATGGGATCTTTTGTGGGGAATTTAAATAATTAAACTAAAATCTTACAATGTTTTTACAGTGTTAATAGCACAAGCATATGCAATGTGCTAATGTATCCTGGAGAGTGTAGCACATACTGAACATGCGGCTACAGTGTTTTGAAGAAAAGAAGCCATTTCCTGTTCTTCAGGGTTTCCTATGGGGACATCTGGCATTTTTCTGGGCCGCTGTCCTCTGCGGCGCTCTGTCCTCATTCATGCCCTTCACAAGCCCTTGAACACTAACACTGATCCCTCACATCTCAATACTCTTCTAATGAAGACGGATGTGTTTCATGTTGCAGTTATTACTCCTCATTACTCCATATTATCCTTATAATTAGTGTTTAACAGGTTTAGTTTTACTGATCTGCAGTCATAATTATAATTCTTGCACTGTGAGCACCATATTGACATAAAGAACACATGCAGACACATCATGAATAAATCTTAGATTGTCCAGATGGTTCAGGTGTACAACAACTGTAAAGATATCCTGCATTACCAAAGGCCCTCTGGGAAATTCACACTGGAAGACAAAGATAGTATAATATTTCTTATATAATATAAGAGTATAATATTTCTCTTCTCTTCTTGACATTTGCCTAATGGAGCAGCACTGAAATTGAGCAAATAAATGACATTTATCTAGCAGAAGATGAATGTGTGTGAGGAGGTCACGATATGAAGATTACCTGCACAGATGGCAGCGATCAGACCCTTCCTGCCCTCCTGATCCTTCAGCACTTCTTTCACTGCGGGAGACTAACACACACACACACACTGTAATGTATGTATGTATTACTGAAATCACTGTAACACTGGCACGACACCTCTGAAATGTACATAATTATGCAATGTTTGTATTTCACAACGCATCTACATTTCTAACCTCACCAGATGACTCAAACATGTTTTCTGTGTGTCGTCTCAGAACAACACAACGTTACACTAGATGTATATGGTGAGAAATCTCTCTTATGGAATGTGTGTAACTCATACCTCAGAAAGGTTCTGCGCTCCAAGTAAACCTCCAGGCAGAAGCACGACATCATACGGACGCTGTCAGACAAATGACATACAAGAAATGCTTTCATTACCTTTACCAAGAACGATTCTCAAAGGTGTGCTTTGTTTACCTGAAGTTTGAATCAAGGCTTTATTTATTTACTGCACAATAATCATTTTGAGAGGAACTGAAAATCCCACAATTCAAAAGTGGTGCATGTTAGTGTCATGTTATGATTTGGCCAGAAGATGGAGACATTCTGTCGCAAGTGCATCTGTATTCGGTCTTCAAACTGTTCACTAATCATTTCAGACTGAGGCAGTTATTAAATTCAGTGAACGAGCTCTGAACTGAACAGCTGTAACAGCTCAGGTGTTTCCGGATCTGGTTACTTAATAAAATAAAAGTCCCCACAGTGACCATTAAAGTCACGTTAAAAAGAAATCGAATAAAAGAGTTAAATTAAGTATATTAAAGAGTTTATTTTTAATCTTATTCAAGTAATTAAATAAGTGTATATTTATTTTATAGCGACAGTATTCTGTTGTCAGCTGTAGTTGTTTCTTGGACGCAGGCAGATCTTAAGCACTAGAGGGCGCTGCAGGCCCTTGATTTGCACTAAAGACAATGTAGGTTGTGATAGTTGCTTAATGTTCTGAAAGCATTTCATCGCTGCTGTATGAACGACAGAAAGTTTAATACTGGTGGCATATTTACAGTAACTAAAGTACTGAAAGGAAATCTCTGATGAATATGTGAATATATTTATTATCCTCAATTATGAAAATTCTGAACCTTACACAGATACAAAGGAATTAAGTGTGTCAACAGGTATCAGAAGTTGGTATCAGTTGGTATCAGAATTGAAGTCATTTGTGAAGCAGGTAATTTGGTGAAATGACAGGATTAGAAACACTGACCACACAGAGTCGCTGTTAAATCATCTGTGAAGAAACTTCAGTGTGTTCACTGCTTAGAGAACAGAGACACATTCTAAAGAAAAGAACAGAGAGAACACAACATCCTGGAGTTGAGACTTACTGCAGCAGTCTGTCCTCTCACACTGGGTTTGTACATTGGGCCTAGCAGAATTATGCGGTTATTATACGGTGGTTTGTGCTCAGGATGTTTGTTATATACCTTGCACCAGCAGAGACCTTTGAGTTGTATGTCTGCATAATGAATAATAATCTATTAAAACTATAGATTGTTTGCATGGTCAAATCAAACAGTGTGCAGAAGAATAACATGTCGTCACCTTTTTTGTTTGATTTATTATTATGATGAAGCGGTTCAGTTAAATTAATTACAGTATAAAGGTTTGTTAGACATTTCATTAATGAAAACAGAGCTCTTAACTATTGATTGTGAATCCAGGCAGACAGATGCTCTAGTTCTACATTGTTTGTTTGTTCGTTCTTTTGTGTGTTTATTTCGTCAGATATTCTTTAATAGAAATGTATCTTGCAGTGATTTGGTGTGTTTTAAGTGAGCTCATTGAACTCAGTGTAAGAGCAGCCGGGCTCTCAGTGCAGTCTAACTAACATGCTGGATTAAGTGCCGCCCTCCACCGCAGCTCCTCTGCAGACTGCAGCTTTATCTCACACCTCACACAGCTTCCCGCTCAAACCTCAGGGGCTTCTGGAATGTAACCACTGTGGATTCTTTAATACGGAGGATTTCTCCTTTAAAGACAGCGACCAACAGACGCAGAAGTCACAGAATTCCACAAATTCTTGTTTGTCATTCAGTAATCCTGTTACCAGCCCTGTGAATGTGACACGCTGTAAACATGGAAATAAACACTTTCTTTTTGCTTTTTAATGTGTTATTTATTTTCTGGAGGGGTGGAAATGGGCCTCAGTTAC
>JAZGTI010013999.1:0-14427 GCA_036877585.1 Botia kubotai
GACCTGGGCCACTTTCAAATGTGGATTCAAATCGGATACACATCCAATATCCAGACGTCCGACCTGCATCTAAACACGCATCCGATTCACCTTGGCTATAACTTCACTGTTCCACGACAGATCGCATTGAACGTCATCATTTCGCACGTGCCGAACCTGGCTGCAATGTTAACGCAAAATAAAAAGCATTAAAGCCAAAAATAAGGAAGATATATGGAGTTCTCATGTCACCGATGTGAAAAATATTAAAGCTATCTTTATGTCAGGATTTTAAAAAAACGCTTTCGCTTTAATGAATTGCTTTTGGGTGTACTTTTGCCGACTTCTGATTAGCAGATTAGCAAAAAGTCCATCCACAACTCGAGGGTCAATCATGGCGCTCATATCAGTGAATGACTGGAATCTTTTTGGCCGGAAGAGTAATGTAAACACGTGAATTGGAAACGAGGTGTAAGTGTAAACAGGCAAGCCAGAAAAATGGATCTGGACTTAAGATCGGATCTGAGCATTATGACTTGCAGTGTAAACGCAGACTTAGTTGCATCAGAGAGCGTAAACAGTACAATCACAGAAATAAGCAGATTGTTATGGTAGCGATATAGTTAGTTTCTATTCTAAGGGTAATTTTTACATGTGTGTCATACCACTACTGTTTATTATTCTGTTTTATGGTATTTAAATTGAGGTTAAAAGGCTGAGACCATTAAAAATCCGCGATTTAAACTTTAAATTAATTCTGTACATGAACAAAATGTTGTTATATTTAAAACAAAGGGAATGATAAAATACAAAATGTTTATTTCTAGGTTATGCATTTTGTTCTAGGTTTCCTTGCTTCCACTGAAAAGACCAAATACTTTTTGGAACTTTCTCAAATCACGCTGGAACAATAATAAGCTTGTGGAGATCATGCCAGCCCAAGTGCTTCTCTTATTAAAGCTATAAGAGAACATACTGTACCAAATACCAAGACTATAAAGCTATAACAGAACATACTGTACCAAATACTTACACTATCGAAGATTTTTATAATGTCCGTTTTTGTCAACTACAACCAAAAACTACCACCAACTATAAGTGGTTATACAGCTAATACAATTTATAATAAAACCAAAAAAATAAATAAAAATTTTTGAGTATTTATTAGTGGTCCCAAATTTTGGACCCCAATTTGTGTAGAAATATTTAATTGTTAACAATGGCTAACTTAGTTTAACATAGAAAAGGTAAATGTATAATTAAACAAAAGAAATGCACAGAAAGCTTTACAGCTTAAAAAAATAATTGCGCAAAAAAAACTAAAAGCAATCAAAACATCTAAAACTATGATGTCGCATGCAAAATTTTGACTGCCTTCTCCCACACAGGAAGTGCAAGCCTATTTGGAAAAACATGTCAACCGCAATTTAACTCACCGCAATTTAACTCACCAGCAACGCTCTGTGTTTGACTGTCAGAGGCTGAGGCACTGGACGTCCTGTACAGTATCCTAGAGTCCAGACCTAGCAGAAAATCAAGGCGTTAGCTCATCTCGCTAAAACAGAGCTTGGATTAGCAGAGCAGTCACATCTAAACATTAAATGTAAAAGCCTGGCGATATAAATAGCATCTAGTCACGCTATCTGGAGAACTGCGAGAAAAGCTTTAGTCTTCCATGCCAATACTTGTGAGCCATGATTTAGTCTTTAGAGAATTGAGACGAAGGCTCCAGTCAAGCCAGACAGCGCGAGCGTGGCTCCGTCTCTCACTCTGAGGTGAAAAAGAGGGACGTCTCACAGAGGAGAAAATCTGGATGGTAATAACTGCCATATGGTGTAATGAGAAACATTTCACACCTCCTTGGCGTTCGATATTATTTTCAATGTGGAAATAATCTATAAAATAACAGCATCCACGGGGTAATCGTTATTATTTTCATTCTTCCCTGTGGCTGAGGGCGCTCTGCAGGGATTCTTGCTCGCGCTGGAATCGAGTGTCAAGTAATTTGATGAACAAACCACAAACAATAAAGCCGTTAACATGACGGCAAGTGAGTGAATGAAAAGTATTACCTGTCCGCTCAATTGCTTCAACCAACTTAACAAGATTAGGGGGAGCAGTTTCCGGGTGGGTGAACTGTTCGGTCAAGTCCAGGGCTGGAACAACTACAACGGTAAAGAGAAACACATGCTTATATTTAAATATAAATAATGCAATTTAAATATTGGCTAAAAATGTTTTCAACAATTATTTAATCAACATTAAACATTACAAAAAAAAACTGATCATTCATCTGGCATTTTATGGCGTAATATTGCCGTTTCACATTTCTAGATAAAGTGAAAGTGTCTTATATATAATCAGCACTAAAATGTTTAAGAAAAAAATTGCATCAGCAAAAACAAACATTTGACAAACTTCTCTGCGTGTCATTTTTGAATAGCTGTTAGAAAACTCCAGCCTTCCAAACCTACTTTTGTGACTCACTGTGCTGGGGCCAGTGTTTTAAATTTGACTTGCCTGTTACCTTTTTTAAATACAGAGCTAAATTCTGCTTCTTTTGTGGAATACTAAAGCTGCCAAAAGCGGCAACTGTCTAGCGGAGGAGGAGGCTGTTGACGTGACATAATGAGAAGCTCTTCTATACAATCTGGGTATTTTTGCACCTCAGACTTTGGAGCCAATTGTGAAGTCAATGCAGGCCACGTATCCCTTTTCTCAACTGTGAAAAGGAGTGTGATGGCTCTGAGATGTATACAGGAACTAGATGTGGTTTCTGTGGCGGTAATATTCTAGAACTTAAATTTAAAATTATTATAAATACATTATAAATTATAATATAATTTATTTAAATCATATAATATATACTATTACAATTAATATAATAATATAATATAATATCTCCTTTTTTTGCCATATACTTTATATTAAAACAAAAAACATACAGAAGTTAACAAAACCTTCCGGTTTTGTCGATAGCTGTGTTTAAAAACACTTGATTACTGACTAGCATAAATAACTACCTTGAAACTATATTAACTAGCACAAAGCATTATTAAAATAAAGTATTGAAAATAATATTAACAATACTAAATGAACAGAGCTAAATTGATGAAAAACACAAAAAGAAAGGAAATACATATATCACACAAAAAGCTTTTTTTACTGGAGAGACAAGCGTCCATTTCCTTCTGTCTTATTCCAGCCCTTCTGGAGCGAGCGCTGCCTCGGCCCTTTGCGTGAGCAGAGCACAATAAACGATTTAATCAAAAATCCTGAACAAGCAAAACCCCACTGGCTGTGTGCCAGACGCTCCTTTTCAGGCCCACCACAAAGAGGCCAGAGCTTGGCTGCCTTTTCCTCCTGGCAGTGCAAGGCTAAACCACGTCTGATTATTAATTTTGGAGTTCAGACGAAGTGCCATGTCAGCACATTCCAGTTTTCCACTGCACGTTAAACATGGAACTCTGCTTGCTTCTCTCCCTTATGGATATAAAGCCTGCCTCTTCCGCCTCCAACTTTTCCCTCACCTCGCACATTTACCGTGACACGACATCTGACATAATTCCATGCTCTAGCTGTATTCCATCATTGCCTCTAACTGAAAAAAGAACACGTCTGTTCCTATTTTCCACTTTGGGCCAGCGTTCCCTTTAATGAAAACGTACTCTCGGATAATCTTTGGATCTTATCATTTTTAAGCTGTGTAATACAGTCTTTAAGATATGTACTGTCAAAACCTCATTCTAATTTAGCAAATGTTTTTCCTTATAAAACTTTTAAACCATAAAATATAACGACAACAATATAATTATGTTAAATATAACAACATTTCAAACACTATTTAAATATAATTATTTCAAACATAACAACAATATATTACAAATATGTAATACACTGTATAAAACACACCTACTTGAACCAAAGAGAAATTGCTTTTTACTGAGAAAAATAAGCAAAGAGAAATAAATTAAGGTTGTTCCTTTTCAAACATATATTTTAATGATGACAGATAATAAGTTGTGTTAATTAACCACCACCCGTCTCATAGCTCAAGGTCACTTAACCTACAAACCTTAGCTGCTGATCCAAAAGCTCACGCTCTGCATCCAAACGCTCAAAAACACACAGCAGGGGTTTCTGTGCAAAATACCGTTTTTAGGAAAAACAGCTGTGGCCCTGGAGTCATTGTTGGTTTTTGGATGGGGAACCAACTAATCATTACGCAATTATAGTCGTCTTGGTAGTCTGCATTTTGGCTGTCCTGCAGCTAAACATGCCATACAAAAAACAACTGTACCAACTAATCATACGATTACAGCAACAACTTCATTCTATAGCAGTAAGGCTGTCAGAGTAAATCTGATCACATTCATGTAAATACGGGTGGCTAACAAAAACCAGCAACTTTTGCTCAGTTGTTTTTTAATTTCATACTCGCTGAAATCACGTTAAACAGCCGCATTCGGGTGGACTGTGCCACTTAGTTTTGCCATGTTTTTTTAATCACTTGCACTCATTAACTTAGATTCAGTCATGCTCTACGAACGGAAAATCATGACTTTGTGTACTCGATTAATATGATTATGTAAGACAACTTTTCACCCACATTATTTGTACTGTTCAGTAATCTGGGCACCTCATTCATGCCTAACCCACTTGCATTCACTGGAGTTCTAAACCTCTCGACATGTTTTAATCTTAATGCAATGCAAACAGTATTAAGAAATGCCACAACATAAAAGCTATGACTACAAGAGGCAGTCCTACACAGATCAAGTTTCATTCGGTTGTGAATAACCAGCTTCAGGCCCGACATGATTTCTGCACGAACAACCACACCAGAAAATAAACCAAGGAACAAAACTGCATTCCGCTAGATTTAAAAATGATAAATATATTGCATACACAATTATTTAAAAGCACCAATTAGTAAAAAATAAACAAATAAATAAATAACAGTCTACTTACATAATAAACTTAGACAAAAAAATAGGGAGAGAACCAGATTTACTCTTTTGAAAATCTTGTGTCTATCACAATAAATGTAAATAAATGTAGTCTACTGATAAAAACCTGTTGTACAGTTTAAGTAACAATGTAATAATACAGTAAAAACTGTACAGTAATACAGGCTCAGACTGAAGGCCTTAACTAGCCCTGTACTAATTCTGTGAAAGAAAGTTCAGAGTATGGAACTGGGGGAAAATTCAAGAGACCTTCTCTTTCTGAGAATTGTAGCGAGTGGATAGTTTATAGCTGCCTGGAGACAGTATCAGAGGAGTCTGTGAAACTGGGGAGGAGGCACAGGCGGAGATTGTACAAATGCCAAGCCATGGTTCACTTAAACAAGCAGTAAAATTGAGGCCAGGAAA
Source organism: Botia kubotai (assembly GCA_036877585.1). Lineage (NCBI taxonomy): Eukaryota > Metazoa > Chordata > Actinopteri > Cypriniformes > Botiidae > Botia > Botia kubotai. The sequence goes on from JAZGTI010013999.1 coordinate 5,355, forward strand.
AGAAAGAGGGGGAAAAAAAAGAAGAGAACTTTTGCCACAGGCTATGAAACAACCAAGTTCTATTTTGTACTCCATTTCTATAAGCATATTGTTTGTGGATTTTGATTAAATATAAACACAAGAAAAGCATGCAATAAAAAATGCATTTAGGAAATAAATGCAAATTTAAAGATAACACCAAACAGGTCTTTTTAAATGGTAAAGAGTAACGGATATATTGTAAAGATATTATTTACAGCAAAATTATTTATATTTATGAAAAATAAAAATTTCAAGAAGATAAATAGAAAGTGGGGATCAATTTCACAATATGACTGAACCTGCACCCTGACCTCAGAAACAGAAGCTTAGAAACTCAGTTACACACCAAAGGTTACACACCTCTTGCATGTTAGATTTATACATATTTTGGCTAATTTGATCCAGCAACCAATGAGTGTTTAACTGATTTTATGGCTGTGTCTGAAAGCGTAGTCAGCTAACTGCCCAATCAGGTTATGACTTCAGAGGCTGCAAAGGCACCTACGGAAACAGTTTCGGACAGGCTTCATAGGCAGCGTAATGAAACTATATTTGAAATATAAACAGAGCGCTTTGGGGATAACCAATCAAAAAAAATTTTAAATACAATACTGATTTCTCAGCAGAAATTAAATCAAAAGTTGTCAAAAGTGAAAATTAAACTAAATGATGGCTTTCTTGGAAGCCATTTTAAATTTTCAACTTTGTCCCTTGTCGACAAATCACCTTTCATAGGGATCTATATGCACAGTATTGTGGGATATCAAGGCGACAGATGATACGTCTATGTTGCCTTAAAAGATGAAGGTATCTCAGCAGACACAAAATGAAGCAAACATTCAGAGGTGCTTTAAGGATTCAAATGTGCCTTTATCGCCTTTCTACCTTGGAATGCGTAGTTCGGAGGCAGCATTTTACAGCTTTTGGAGGCAGCCAATGAATTTCCTATACAGTTATGTTACCAGGGTTTTTCCTGCATAGAGAATTACGAGGTGGCTGCCCCCATTAAATTTCGTGCCGCCCTGGACTGTCGACAAAATTTTCACGGAAAAGATGAGCAATTCTTACACTTGGTGTCTTGTGGTTTGTAACTGCAGTTGTGGCATTACGACACTGTGGTGGTGAAAATTTAGGGAGAAAAGAAATGTTCCAATTTTCCTAAATTTTTGTGAGGGTGAACACACGATGTGACAATTAATGTACAATATATTAATTAAAGCAGTAAAGAACACTATAGCTGCTAGTTTTATTTTAACTATCTAGTAGTTAGTTAAAAATATATATTTGAACATAGCTTAAATATAGAAATAACATTAATTATTTTATGTAAGAACATCATGTGCTATTAATATGATTATACAGCAATATAATTATTGTGGCAGTTTTTAAAATACAGCTTTCTTTGCCAAGAAGAAAAGAAAGGATGACGGCAAGAGTGACAGGTAATGTCTATCACCAAAGACTGCAAAACGACATGTTACATTTTATTATACATATTAAACAACCTTTCTGTTTATCTAATTGTTGGAGCTTTTAAAATACATCGCTTTTAAAAGGTCTGCTTGGGCAAGTTAAAGATACACTACACATGCATGTGTACACATGAGCAGGATGGTACCACCTCCTCATTTTGAACCAGAATAAACACACAGAGTAACATAAGAATGCACACAGGTAGGTTGTCAGTTACTCAAACTGAAGGAAAGGTGATATAAATCAATTACTAGATCCAGGCCATAAACTGTCAGTTAAGGATGCTGACGGTACCTTTAGAGTAGGTGTCAGGTTTAGTCAGTAGATATCTGACAGACAGTTGAGGGTAACTATTTTTTTTCTTCTACCAGCTTAATCAAGATGCTCATTTAAAGGGTGTGTCTCCAGCATGCAGTATGTCTTAAGAAAGAAGTTCTGTAGGCCCGTGAACCACAGAGGGAAAAAATTAAAAGGTTTCTGCAGCGTCTTTCATGTGGAGCACTTTGGAGCTTAGCTGACCAGTTGTCACCTATTAAGCTGTTTAAAATGGATTACTGCTAACTTCAAGTAATCTTCTCTTTAAAGAACTACTGACATTTTGTCTTTAGAAAACAAAACTGAAACCAGGCAATCAGTCTATATACATCTGATCTATATACCAAGTTGTCAAATGCTGCCCGTCAGTGACCTTTCAAACAGAACAAGCTACTCTTGAAGTTAAATGGTTGTCTACACCACAACTATTAACAAACCATGTTGCAATACATTGAAACCACTTAAGGGGACGTCTTTCAAGCAAAACCTATATTAAAAGCTGTTTTTCTGACACAAAAACAAGAAAAACCATGTTTGAATCTTTTCTTTTACCTCAATATATCCTAACCTGTTCTGAGTTAAATGTATTTTGGTAGAATTAAAACAATTGTGCACTTTTGTTATTGTTGTAAACTATCATTACAGTGTTTCACCTTTTTATTAATGTAAATGTAATAAACATGCTTATTTTTGGTATGAGAATACAAGCACAGAATATTAAGGTTATAATATCTCAATACTTTTTAAAAATAAAGCTCTGTGTCTATATGATCACAGGAGAGAAGAAATAAAGGGAGGAGACGCATGCACGTTTTTCATTTGTTCTCGTGACTTACTGCACATCAGAAAAACAATCAGCAAGGCCCAGTCTATTGTTCTTGGCATAAGACGCTGAAAAACTGCAAGATGAAAAACAGCCAAAGACGTCTGTCTAACACATTCAAGAAACATCCAAAATGCTTCACGTTTTGCAGATTCCATTCATCGGTGTTGGTATTTATGATTATATACCTGCAGAAGCTAATTATAGACTACAGGAGATAACTATGTAATTAGATTAATAAGTCAAGTTTTTTAAGCCATAAAATGTAAGCTGTAAGGCTACATATTAAAATAAGCTATGAATAGAATCAACATTTTTTGCAATACTGATGAGCACTCATTATGTATAAAGTATACATAGACTCTACACTTATCTAAACCACAGTCTGGCAAACGATGAAGAAATGTGAGTCAGTACAGTTTAATATCCAGGAACAAACTGTACGATTTTTTTTTATTAATTTAAAATGAAACTACATTTCTGGATTCTAAAAGATAGTGTATAAGTATCATGCTCCTCTTTTTTTCAAAGTTCCACCCCAATGCAAATCCATTTTAAGCAGCAGGCAAATGCGGTAGGCAAGTAGGTCAATTCTCAACCTCCACTGGATAAAACCTGAGAGAAATGTTTAAGTCGAACCTTAAAATTGGTGCTAGAAGCAACGTACTGCTTTCAGCAAGGCCGCACTACAGCAGCATCACTTATAACTGCCATTTATACATTTGGCCGGTGTTTTTGACAGTTGAGTCAAGATATACATTTTTATAACATGGGAATTTCCCTGGGAATTCGAACCCATTACCTTGGTGTTGTAACTGCCACCAGTTGCAGTTCACCTATCAGCACTTTACAGTGTTAGTCTTAGTCATTTATACTGTAGCGGTCTCTTTTTCAGTAAGCACTGCACATAAATACGACTTAATATGACAATAACATAGTAAACTTCTTGGTGTGCACATAGTGTGTGAGTTGGCAGAGCACTGCATTAGCAGCGCAAAGGTTGTGGAATCGATTCCCAGGGAACACAAGTACTGATAACACGTAAATGTCCCGTAAGTCGCTTCGGATTAAAGCGTCTGCCAAACGTATAAATGTAAACGTAAGAGAGTTTTAACTGTCTAAATATTTGAAACAAAGAAGACATTGAAACAAAAATCACCTGATGTAGTGGGAATGTGCAGATGAAGCTGAAAGCACTACCCGATACATAATTCCATTCTCCAGATTGGCCTGGTGAACTGCCAGGCCTCTAAACATACTATAATTTACTGTTTCCTGCAGGCATAAACGGAGAGCTCGGGAAACATGCCAGAGAAATACAGGAGCAGAAGCGGCTTAAAGACGGAGACACAAGATATCTTGAGAGGGTTAAGGGTAGGAGCGACATACAGGGTGTGCTAGATGAACGTGCAGACCAAAGGACCAGCGAGAAACACATCTTATGTATGTTTGGAAAGTCCAACATTAGGATGGTTTGTAAATGAGTTTATAATTCTTAATTTTTTTATTGCGCTTAAAATGTTTAATACGTTCTTGTTTTGCTGAGCAATATTTATCTTTTAATGTGTCTAATTTTGACTTGATTCTATGACAGGCTGTCTTTTCGCAAAAGCCAAAAAAAGTGAAGGACATAAAGGCCCAGTGGCCTAGAAGCCATGCAGGTTTTTGTCTATTACTATCATTTAAAAAAAAAAGACGTTTTCAAGAACATCTGCATAAGACAAGATGCCACAGACAGTGACAGGGTCTTAGAGAGGCTTTGAAATCTTACCCTGAGTGGAGGCTGCTGGCTCAGGCCTGGGAACAGCAGGAAGTGGTCTCTGAGAACGAGGCTGGCAAGCCAACACTGACATTTTCACAGTTCCAACATACTCCACGTATGTCCCTGGAAAGTCTCCCCTCTGTTTGGTTCGCTCATTAAAACCCAAGATCCAGCCCATACATTCCGGGTGCTGCTCGTCTCCCTCTTTGATGCCCAGTGACAGCAGAGACGCCTTGTCGACGGTCAGAATATCACCGGGTTCAAGGTCAATATCATCCTCCCAGTCCTTGCGGTAGGCGTACAGCGATCTGTACTGGAAGCCATCGGCAGCCATTTTCAGAGTTTGAAGGGAAAAATCACCCCAGGCAGAAGAAAGTTGGACTCTGGATGAAACTTAGGGAGGGCGTGGGTGATTTTGGACAGTGGGACGTTTTGTTAAGCTGAGGACTATTGACAGGAGTTTATAAGCATGTCCAACAGAGTGGGCCTGTGCTGTAGGAAACTTAGCGTTGCAGCTTAGACCTGACCGGTGTTAGCCAAACAGGGAACTTTTCTCAACTTGAACCCACGGTTCAACCAAATGATGGAACAGAGGGAATGGGTCGGCAGCATGCTCATTCAGGAACAAGAAAATGAATAAAGTATCGGGTTTAAATTAGATTAAGATTTCTTTTGGCAATCGGCTGATAGCAGGTCGCTCAGCATTCCATTTCAGAACGTGTTCCTCCCAGTGTAATGCAGTGACTGAAGGGAAAAAAAACAGCAGTATTTTAATAGCAAAACACATAATAAATATAATTAAATAAATACAAAGCATGAACAACTACAAAACAACCAAATTATGATGCATCTTATAGATGTACCATACAGTGGACACAGTCATTTTAAGTATGGCTATGACCAAATACATTTACGAGCATCATAACCTTAAAGCTAGCTGAACCAAACTAAAACAGGCAAATGTATGCTAAAAATGGAATATCCCTAATATCGAAGCAAATAACATTTTTAAATTTGCAACATTAGCAAAATACCAAAAAGATACCCGTCAACCTAAAATCTGTTTAAGATGTTAAAATAAGATGTAAAAAATAAAAGTGCAGGTCACAATTTTTCACATTTTGCAATATGAAATCCATAGTTTTCTATAAATCCATCTGCCAATTAACATAGTTAATGGTAGTTTTTCTATGTTAAAATATGCATTGCTTGTACCACGAAACAGCAAAACCTATGAATATTAGTAATGCGCATACGCACCTTCAAACCCGGGACTAATGCTTGTTTACCAAGAAATTGCCATATTTACAAAACTCGCCAACTCTGCGTAAAGATTCAAATAAAGAAAAAATATCACGTTGTCAGAGAACAGAGACTGGCATCACAGGGCAAAACTCACCCCACTTTTCTATTGACCAGGCGCACTAGGATCTCAGTCCGACATCCTCTGTGTGGAGAATAGAGGTGCCAGCACAGACACGTGGCACTGACATACCCAACCACAGCCCGCAATCCTCACACCACCAAAACACTCCCTCCGAAAAATATTTTTAAATACGTCATAACCGTTTCCGCTTTTTCATTATTATAACTAAACTACTTAGTGTTGCTACTGCTGTTTTATGATGTCATCTAAAAATAAAAGGTCCATTCTGAGTTAGAGTGCCAAAACTAAAACTTCTGATGAGACAAATCATCATTACAGCCACAAAAAACTGCAGGGCAACAGCTGAAAAATTCACAGTCATTCTAAGCATCTTTTCCTCCCCTTTATTATTCAGTTTGAGCACAGCAGTTTGCTGAACACGGTGACCAACGCAGACCACAAAATAATGAATCGAGGCAGGAATCTCACTGTTGCTACAGAAGGGAAAAGGTAATCCTGGATTCCTATTGGGCAGCATATGGCCATGTGCTCAAGAATCACCAGAGAAGCTGGAGCAAATCAAGTAAACGTTCTAATATTAGAAAATGTATCTAGGCAGTGATGACAACCCAAAACATTATTTTTACATAAACGGGCATTTTAAATTCAGCTTAGGAGGAATAAAATATGAATCTTTCAAATGTTTTAAACAGGAAGACAAGAAAAAGGAATTCCCTGGAAGGCAAAATCAGAGTGATGTGTATTAAGATTAGACTAGTCTATTTAGGACTAAATGAAACACTATTAGGATCATTTGTGACTTTATCTTTTAAAGGCAAGTAAAAACAGAGTATTGGGTTCTGTTAGGAGTTTAACTCTGGAAACTGGATCAGGATTCTCTCTTGCTCTGCATGTCTTCTGCCTGGGGCTACTGAGGTAGGAGCTTAATCTATCCATAGGATCGGTCTAAGATTAAGAAATTAGGACAGTATTTTGCAAATTTGCGCTGAGGACAACGGTGAGTCTGCCTGGGTACAGAACGCTTATGTAAGATTTTATGTACTCGTTTTATTGGCCAACGTACCAGTAAGTCTGGTGACAGATAATGTTCTGCAAACAATGTCCTTTTAAAACATGGACTTTGCAGAAACTGCACACAGAACATGCCCTTTGGATACATGGCATGCAATGCTTCAAATAACTACGAAGTTTCTTATTAACGCACAAATTCTGAAACCATATATAAAACAGCGCTTTATTGTCATTTTATAAATGGCAAGTGCAAACTAGAAGTGACATTCATAAGAATTTCTTGCAGCTAATTAATTTTTAACAGGCTTATTTTTTTCCTTATAATTACTGATACCTTGGCATTAAAGTTGCTCGCACTAAGTACTAAATGACGTATATCGTAAACCTATTTGCAAGTTACGCTGACTTCAGATATATTAACTGACTGAGCATTGTAGATTAAGAGGCCTCGAATATTAACAGCGAGTTATCAACGGGCGATTCGAATTCAGAACGAATCGAATTCAAAACAGTTTGAAATTCAGTCTGAATTCAGAACAGTTTAAATAAAAAAGTTCGATTGTTGGCACGGAACACATTTAAAGTAGAGCGACTTTGTAGAGCTCAAATATTGTCAGCCTGTTAGCGGTTTATCTGCTACCCTGATCAGACAAGGCGAACTGGCTTGCGCATCATGCAAACATATCAGCTCGGACATTTCTGTCGCTCAGTAAATCTCGAGGTTTCAATTTCCGAGATTTTTAAAACAAATAAAGCGTTATTGTAATGGTTAGAAGTACGTCTGTCCGCATGATCTGTGTCGCGGTAGCACGCTCCGTGTCTTTTCCACCATTTCCCCACGTCTGGAGACTGCTAGCTAGCCAGCCAGTATCGTAGAGTACAGTAACGTAATGTGCAAAACTTGAGAAAACTTACCAGTGTCGAGTCGTCACTAAAGCTTTTCACGATTTTCCTTCGGGCTTTCGAATTAGGTGAGCAGTTTTAACACTTTCGCTCTTTAACTCCCTCTTTAGACTATGGTGCTGCTTTCTTTCTCGTTATCATTCCGCACAAATCTTTTCAACTTGCCGAACTGCCATTTTCCAGCAGAGCACGGAGCGCGTAGGACGGCTTGAGAACTAGTAAAAACGTGACGGAAAATATCGGACTGAGCCGAAAACACCCGAAAGAGTGAATCTCGGTTAACACGTGAAGTGTTCGTCGTTCTTACGATTGCGCCATCCTGCTGCGCAGAACGTTAAAGACAGTTCACAATAACCAAAACCATATGCTAATAACCTTACATTACGTTGCTTTTCCATTGTTAAAATGTTTCCTAATGTAGGCCTGTCCCTGGTAATATATTGAAAACAAGCATTAAACAAATTTAACAATAACGGTATCAAAACAGCAGTGTTTTAATAGGCAGCTCTGTCATTGGACTTCTGATATGATCTGTTCGCTCAACAATGGAAAGCATGTAAACATTGCAGGAAGTTACCTCAAATTACCTCTGTTTGCCCTTGTGAACTAACTTCCAGTAATCCAGCATTGTTCCTAAAACAAACGCACTGTTAAGAAGCCACAGTGTGCTTATAAACTTCTTAATATGGAATTGTAAATTGCAAAGAGTAACTAGGCCTGTGCTATAAAAATCATGCACTCACAATAGGCAAACCTATAATGAATTATATACATATTTAATCACTGTTAAATCCAATCTGTACAAACAGCTGAGGGTGAATGGGTTTAATCAACAGTCTAAAATATAAGATTTTTGCGTTTAGACTGTCCTTCATAAATATACTAAGATTTACAATTTAACTACTACAGTACCATACAAAAGAAAATTAATGTTAAAATTAATGTACAAAAGAAAATCATGTGAATGAGGAAACAGTGCTACACTAATTCAGAGTGGAGAAAGACAAGTCAGACTGGGAGTGGAAATTCAAAAGTAACTTTATAATTTTGATTACTGAATCAGGAAGAAATCTATTTAAAGCAAACAATTATACAGAAAGTTAATGTTACACACAAAATTCTCATTTCTGTGTAACTGAAGCATTGTCATAACTGCTGAAGGCTATCATGCAAAGGAATATGGTATTTATACAAGGTCACAAAAACACAGCCACTCAGATGTTGTGGAAATGTCCTTTCGCATAACTCAGACTGTTAAACACTGAAAGACCACCATTTGTTTAAATGTGTTAAACATTACATAGGTACAATTAATTCAGCTGCACAGCACTCCAACAGCATATACTCGTTCCACAATATTTCAAATAAAAAAATGCCA
>JAZGTI010014000.1:0-14426 GCA_036877585.1 Botia kubotai
GAAAATTGTTTTTAAAAAATTATTAGCGCATTTGTAACGAGTTTCCAGGTGAACTCGTTTACTTTCGGTTTTAAAGACAAGAAGTTCAAATGACATGAACACGGAATTTGGTTTAATCATTTGTAAACATAATGCCAAACATGTTATTAAAAGGCACACACTATCTATCTATCTATCTATCTATCTATCGCGCCGTGTAATAAAATAACGTTTATTAACCGGTATTTTTTCTAGAAAACCGTTTTCGGAACGTATTGTTTAATGAGGAACGCAAGAACAGAAACGTTATAATATCGATTCTGCTCGGAGTGAACCGAATGGATTTTTTTTCGTTTTTAAGCCCTGCTGCTTAGGCACAGCAGTGTGATGTTATGGCTGCAATTAGTAACAATGTGCCTTACCGCTTTTTGTTGAGATGATTTCTCAGTGCCCGACATATTATCAAATAGAGTTGGAACCATCAGTTTTCCATCAATAATTAACTATAAATCATCACAATAAACTCTCTTCATATCCAGAAGAGTTACAAATTGCAGCTTTAATGTGCCAGAGGAGAACTGGCCCTCCTGGTCGAGCCTGGCTTCTCTCAAGGTTTTTTTTCCCATCTATATATCATTGGAGTTTTGGTTCTTTGCCACTGTCGCCCTGTTGGCTTGCTTGCTGGGAGACTGCTGACATCTTAATTAGCCTAGGGTTTTGTTTTGTAAATTGTAAATGTCCAATATTTTACTGTATATATTTTATGTATGTATGTATGCATGCTGCTTTTGCATGTTGTGTAGTTCATAGTACGATTGCAAATCCCTTATAGCCCTGTCCCATAAGATGTTGTCTACCTAATGCCATCCTTATGTAAGATGGAATGCATATATTTTGCTCAACAATTTTGTGGCTTTATCGGTACAGTCAGCTCTTTGTTTATAAACATACTATAGGCCTAGTATATGTAATTAGTCTTATATTATTTGCAGTAATACCATTAACATGTCTGACATTTGTTCTGTGTTTTATTATTATTCTTTGTTTTTTACGTAAAGCTGCTTTGAAGCAGTGTAATATTGTAAAAAGCGCTATATAAATAAAATTGAATTGAATTGGATAAACATAAACCCTATGTAATGACTTCCCTGACAACCATGAAAAATATGTTTGGGAATGTATATTATACAGTGCTGCTTAAAAGTTTGTGAACCCTTCAGACAAGATTAGGTTTTGTGTAAAAAAAATAGAATAATCTAATCAAATGTACATCCAAACCCAATTTGTGAAGCAGACTTAATAATGGACACATGCAAAAAAATATATTGTCATTATTTATTGATTTTTGAAATTTGACTTGTGCAGAAGTATGTGAATCCTTTTATTTAGTAGCTTGTGCCATTTGTAGACATTACTTCAAACAAACGTCTTCTGTAACCACTGACCAGTCTTTCACATCTGTCTTTGTGGATTTTTGCCCACTCCTCCTTGCAGAACTCAGCCAGCTGAGAGAGGTTGGAAGGACATCTGGCATGTACCGCCTGCTTCAGGTCTAGCCACAACATTTCAATTAGATTGAGATCCGGACTTTGACTAGGCCAATCAACAGTGTGAACCTTCTTTCTTTTAAGCCATTCCTTGGTGGATTTGCTTGAATGCTTAGGGTCATTGTCTTGTTGCATCACCCATTTTCGGCCCAGTTTCAGCTCTCTGACTGATGGCAGGACATCCTCTTTAAGAATTTGTTGATAGGTCTAAGAATTCAAGTTTCCCTGAATAATATTGAATCGTCTTGGCCCAGAGGCAGAAAAGCAGCCCTAGACCTTCACATTTCTACCACCATGCTTCACTGTTGGAAGGAGGTTCTTTTCCTGGAATTCAGTGTTGGCTGTTCTCCAAACATGGCGGCCTTGATTATGACCAAATAAATCTATTTTAGACTCATCTGTCCAAAGAATGGACTTCCAAAAGGCCTCTGGTTTGTTCAAATGTTCTCTGGCAAAGAAACAGGCAGCTTTGTTCTTTTTTGAAAGCAGCGGCTTCTTTTTAGCAACCCTCTCATAAATGCGCCACAATTATTTTACAAAAACAATGTTTTGATATTGTGAGTATAAAGACTACAGAAATATACACAAATAAATGTAGACCCTTTACAGTTTCAAATGATGCCTTTCTCTTATCTGTACGATCAAAAGACGATTTAATTAGAAATAAAATGCAGCAAAACGCACCAACGCCTTTGCCGACTTGAGGGGATTAAAATCATTTGCAAATTATGGAGAAACTTTGCTATTAACCTAATCGCGCGAACCGAACCGTCAGAAACCACAGAACAACACTGCCTAGTGCCTTAACATATAAATAAATAAATAAATAAATATCACACAAATAGAGTTATAAGTCTTCTTAACATTATGTGTTTTTTTAGATTTGAGGCTAAAGTCTTGTAAGCCGAAATCACAGCAGATGGCAGACATTGTTTACACTGCATCAGCACACTTTCCTCCCTCTATAGGTGAACAGCTCCTCCAGGTGTGGCCATGGGCACTCATCCTCTGCTATTTCTTCGTAATTTCTGCATTCTTTAGATTCATTATTGCTGTCTTGAATCTCCATGTGTCAATCAATAACTTCTTGACTGTACGATGATGGTCAGCTCACGTAAATCTGCAGTAGCTGGAGCTTGTTTTTCGGTTCAAATAACGTACCAGGCTTTCCAATGGTCCGTTAAGATGAGATATTTTTATTGGCTACCGAATAGCCGGTCAGTGGCTGAAATATTAATTCAGTACTCCGTAACGAAATGCGATTTTAAAAATAACGAAGTAAATTACTTAGCTTAATTTGTACTCAAGAACCAGTAAAATTACAGACTTAAAATTATACTCATGAAAGTACAAATACCCCAAAAATGTACTTAATTACAGTAACGTGAGTAGTTGTAATTCGTTACCTCCACCACTGCTTATTAGCTGATTAGCTGAATGATGGTCTGCTGATCCCAATTCAAAACTTGAGAGCAAAGTCAATGCCTATAGTTGCATGGTAATATTAAGAAAAAATTTGAAATCTTTTTGCAGTAATAAATTATGAAGCATTTTCTTCGCTGAGAAGATTCGCAATTTTCCTGTCGACAGCTATTAATCAGGTCGTGGATCAGACAGGTACTCCAACGCCTTTTAAATAAAACAGCGCCCACTGTCAAATAACCCCATTACAGTATACGTAGTCTGTTGACACATGGTTAATGAAAACAACTCAATAAAACCTAAATTAAGATGTAAAAAAAAAAAAAATGGCAAAAGTACTCGCTTTGTCATGGTGTCAAGGCTGTACAGCACAATCAGTCACAATCAGTCAAAGGTAAAAAACAACCGAATTATCGACAGTCAATACAACTAAAATCTAACGTTGTGCTTATTGCTGTTCCTAGGGGACTAATGGAAGTCTTTTAAATCAGGGTTCATTATTTTACGACTAATAATATAATTCTTATCACACATTACCACAAGAGGCCTGATTCTCACCAGAATTATAAAGAAACCTTGATGTATTGTAGTAAGGTACATCTTTTTCCCATAATGTGTTTCCGATGTTACAGCTTGTGCTATTGTATTATATCGCATTAGCTCTTCCAGTTCCAAACTGCCCAGTAAAGGTCCTTAACCATTTACACATATCCCGACAAGACATCTGCTTCCAGAGCTTGCGGTTACATTCATTTAGCAAATTAATTCATTTGTCTATACACACCATTACTTTTTTGTCACTTTCGAGCACAACAAAGTAAATGTTAAGCTGCTTGCTGGTTGGCTAGGATGTGTTAATACTGTCCATAATGCAACATGACTGGCTGAATGGTTAGTCTGTGAAACTATTGGATATTAATCACCATTTATATAGTGTAATGAAACAGGGTCTCAGTGAAGGACCAGAGGATTTTGGATTGGGTTTACCATTCACCATCTCTATGTATGCCATTTGAGGCTGTTGAGGATTGGAATTGCACTAACGCAACCGTTTGTACTAAATGTTGAATGCTGACCAAATGTTATGACTTTCCACCTACCCCAAATAAGGTGATTTTACACCTCACAACAGCATCAATGAATATTGTGTTCGCTCTAGAATAGTGTTGTTCCAAGAAAATACAGCTGTTGGGCAGTAGTTTAAAACTAAATTAGCAGCTTGCCATACCATACAAATAATTGCTAATGAGTGGAAGTAAGGGACACAATGGTAGGGACACATTTAATTAATTAGTACACATCAAGCTTATTCTCCTCGCTCAAGGCAGAACCTCGGGAGTAATTATAAAAATGTATGTTGATTAAAAACACAGACCATCTCATTGATTTTGTGCCTTTCCCAAATCATTTTATTGTTAGTCCTTGTTCAGTGTTTAATAGATACAGTATGATAAAAACTACAGATGACAGACAAGGCGATAAAACAGGCATCAGAAGGAAAGGGAAGTTGACGAAGAGAAAGAGAAGGCTGATCAATAAAACAAGATGCCCTCTCATATTTTCCTGCTGCATTCTGATTGGTCTTCTTACGAGATATGGTAAATACACAAAAGTTCACAGAAAGACACACAAGGGCCATAAGAGTTTGAACAGTTTAACAGAAGAGAACTGAAACCTTAGACATTTACCAACCACAAATGAGAGCAAAAGGGGCACAGAGGAAGACAAATGTGTATACCCTGTGTAGAAACCCCATCTGAAACAAAGCTAATAATTAGTCAAAGAAAACAAGAAAATTGCCACTATTCCTTTGTTTGATGTTTTTCACATTTTTACTTGAAAAAATACTTTCAAAAGTAACAAATCAATAGATAACAGTTGGTGTAGGTGCAAATAGATACATGAGGATGTTATTTTAGGAAAGAAATTTTGGAGCAAATTAAGCCTCCTCTAGGACCGCTCAGCAGATTTAAGGAGATTGTCTTTGCTCCTTCTCTTGACATCCCAATTGTAAACACGTGCCATGTCTGTGAGAAAAGTGGTTAAGGTGTATCTGAAAAAAAGGGATTGCATTCCCTAAAATAAATGTTACACTTTGAGAAACATCAGAATAGACAGAAAGACCATAAACCTTAAAGGCTGCAGAGTCACTAAATCAATTCTAATTAATAGGGTGAATCTCACATAAACATGGGTGGCCATAATGATATAAATCATATCGATACAAAAACAGGCTATATTTTAAAATGTTCTTTATGAGGATATAGCTTATTTATTTCCTGACAGAGGATTTGTGAGATTAAATGAATAGTACAATGTGAACTATGAGAAGACTGCTAGATTGGATTCAGAGTGCATATGTAAAAAAAAAAATACAACTGTATAGGTTTATAAGCAATAATTTACTAAAAACAAATGCTTACCCTAAGGCGGCAGATTCATCGATCTATGTTATAGCTACTATATTTATAAATAACAAAGACAACATAGAAATGACATGCAACATAACAGTTTTAAGTGTCTTTTTAAGATTTAAACTCTACATGTGTACTACGTGTAACATTATTGCAGAAAATAGTCTTGTTTTGCATATTTGGCACAGTTTAAGGATACTGACTTCAGTGGTTGTGAACTGGTCTCTGAGGAAGTCCAGATCCTCTTCCAAAGAGTCCAGATTCCGAGATGCTGTCGCCAGGTTTTTCTCCAACAGCGCCTGGGCATCATCGATTTCATACTCTAACATGACATTAGCCTGGTGCATAAGAAGAATAACTACAGCGACACACTCATTTTTATGAACCAGATACATTTTATCCAAAGCAACTTAGAGTACATTTAATTACACTTAATTAAATGAAAATTAAAATTACACAAAGACAGTTCCAGAGATGTTTCATTCACAGGTTGAAACAGCTCTCCCAAACATAAAAAAGCATGTCATTGTTTATGTAAATGTAAAACGTATGTACATTTACTCGTCCTCATGTTGTTCCAATGTGTATGCTGTTTTTCTACCAATGGAACACACAAGTGACATTTTAAAGAATATGCACAGCTATTAAACCAACAGTTCATAATGACGATGTTTGTAAAACAGTTACACATTTGATTGGAGAGCTGCAGTGGAAAGAAATTAAGTGTATCAATTACGACATAATTTACAGTCTGTTTCGCACATAAAGCTATTACAGAAGTCTTGGGCTACAACACACATAAGTCATATAGACTTTTAAGGTCTTTAATAAATGTTTAATGGATTTTTGTTTCTTTTATGCAGCATAACAGATGTGGTCACTAAACTGTTACTGTATGTTATATGCAAAAATAACAGCACAGGCTTGTAACAACATGAAGGCAAATAATGACAGAATAAACTGCCACAATACAAAATATACATTAAAGTAAAACTACAGTTAAGTGTATAAAAATGACATTCAAAATGTTGTTTCAGAGGTTGAGCTAGATTAAAGACATTGTTTTAATAAAAGGCTACATACACAATTTTAGAATAATGTGTGCTAATAATATGCCGTAAGTAAATCTGGTCAATTGTAATTTCACACTGATTTTAAATTCAATGGATTACAATATCAACACTTACCCCAAGCCACAAACACACTTTATCTGTTGGCGGGACAGAGGCCTTGCAATAGACATTGTCAGCCAACAGAAAATGTGTCTCCATGGGCTCTGTGGTGTCCTATGATTGGACATACAAACATAATAATGAACAAAAAACAAAACAATGATTACATACAGTAAGACAGAAGACAGAATGAAAATGACAGAGCTGATCCTAGATTTAATGCATTTCTGTAGATAAATACATACATACGGTGGGATTCAAACCTTGCAGTGACTGATCAACATACCTTCTTTTTCTGCATATGCCGTAGGATTTCTAACGTCTGTTTGATTTGTGGAATCTGGCTTTTCAACCTGGAAAAAACACATTTTAGGATTTTCAAAACAAATATGCTCATTATTTGCCTAAGTTTAAAATATACAGTAGTTTGTTATATGTATATTAAATAGGTTATATATTTATATATTATTTATTCAATATACATATTACAAATTTACTGCCTATTACTGCACATTGTAGAACGGGTCATAATCAAACCTGAGTTTTTTCTGGGCCAGATTGAGCTCCATATATTTATATTTCTGATATTGTTCATCCAGCTTCCTCAGCACGGCGTCTGCTGTGTCATTTCCAGGTTGTTTCATGAAGGCATCCACATCTTCCTACAGAATCACAATAAGAATGTTATACATCTCATCAACAACCTCTGACCCACCAGCCCGTATACTCTATTTCTTAAATTTTAAACCCTGCTCACAAATTATATTCTAATAATCTGACATATAAAAGATCGCTGCACCTTCAAGACATGAACTAGCAGTGTCTGCAGCCTTATAAGGAGAAGAGTAGAGCAGAGCGCTTTCTGTCTAAGAAAGCCGTTTAACGAAAGAACAGATCATCGCACACCCTTCATAGTGATCTACCGACAGTATGGACTTGACAATTAACGTTGTGTCATATTTTCACTGACCACAAATATTGCTTCGGGAATTCCGAGATGTTTTTTCTTATTCGCAGCTCCTGCATTGCCACTCTCTATGGTCGTCGCCATTTTGGAGAGACTTACGGCTCTTCCTCTTTACGCACGCGCTTGCTGCTCTTTACGCAGGAGCGTAGCCTTCATAATTAAAGGGAATTTTTCTCCAACGGCGAGCAAGTTATGTATCTTGCTGCTCCACGTCTTTATGCGGTAATGTTGTCATTAACACACGTTTGCAAGTGTGTTTTATTTTTAAATTCAGTAATATAGCCTCTGAGCATGTTTTTGTATGCTATACGGCTTAAAGGTAACCAGCAGATGTCAGTGTTGGCCAAACTATACAGGATAAAGCGCACAAGGCACTGACTGTGGCTTATGTGGTTGTTTATTGGTCACAAATTTAAAAATGCATTTGGGATAATATTAAATAGTCAAACGGCCCTTTATCTTCAGTATAAGTTATATTTAAACTTTATAAAAATACACTACAGGGGAACTCCAAACCCACAATAGCTGGTATTTCTAAAATATGTGGGCAAGAAACTTAGTTCAGTGGCTGGGGAGTGATGTGGTGTAACAGCTATACTGGTTGGAGCACCCACAGTGCCTTAAGCAAGCCACTTTACCATTTAAAGTTATACATTTTGGCAGATACGTTAGATACAAATAGATGTACTGCATATATTTGATTGGTTTGTATGATCCCTGGAAATCAAACCCATGATCTAGCACCATGCTCTACTGCTTTAGCTACAGGAACAGTTTAACCCCAGGTTACTCAGTGAATACATGAATACATTAAATGAATGGTTCATAACACAGTTCTTCCCTTTTAACTAACCCTGAGTAAAACACATAAACTAATCTCAGTGTGCTGCAAGTTATTTTGGTTAAGGAGTGTCAGCTAAACTAGAATCAAGATTCTAGTTATCTAATCAAGATTTACTTGGAAGTTACAAGAGAAATGGAGATGGATTTAGTCTTCCTTTTTAAAATAGCTTTTTTTTATTTAAATGTGATTAGATGAGGTATAGAACAAAAGGGCAACTATATGGTGACATTTATTTTCATTCATTACATTCAGTGTTGATTAAATGTAAGCTTTTCACTAATTACATTAGCATTTATTACAATGCTACTATAAAGTGACGGAAATGCTGGAAAGCTGATAACATAAGGCAGATTTTAAGCATTTAAGCATGAATCCTAATGAAACGAAATAGATGTAAGGGATGCCAATGCTAGCAAACTCTAAATTTGCCAACTTTTAAAAACCTTTAGAAGAAAACAAACACAACCCGAGATATTTATTTAACACAGTGGCTAAATTAACAAAAATTAAAGAACAAAAAAACTGAACAACTGCTTTAGACAGTTGTCAACATCATAGCAGTAATGGTTTTATGCATTTCTGAATTGTTATGAATAACAAAATGTATACTTTCTGAGGAAAAATTATAAACATGCAATCGCCTGCTACACAATCACAAGAAGCAACTTCAGTCATTCGCTAATATAGGTAAGGATGAGTTGTCAAAAAACTTTAAATCATCTAAATCAACAACAAGTATACTAGATCCTATACCTACCAGGTAGTTAAATAAGATGCTTCCTGAAATTATATATTCTTTACATAGTACTATCAACTCATCATTGCTTTTGGCATATGTCCCAAAAACTTACAGGCTGGCTGTTATTAGACCTCTTACAAAAAAGAACACACAACTTGATTCCAAGAAACTAGTAATTTACTGACTAATCTCAGCTCTGCCTTTAATTAAAAAAAAAAATACTTGAAAAGGTGGTTTCCTCACAGCAGTGGTGGGGAAGCTGCTCTGAAAGTGTACGACTGAACAAGCTACTCATAAGTTAAGATAGTTCAGATACAGCTAAACTTAAAAAGTAATTTTAGATTTTTTTCCATGACATTGTATATTACAAATAACTAAGTAATTGTTAATGTTAATTGTTTTAACTAAAAGATTTGGGATTTGAAACAATATAATGCAACACAGTTATGACTTAAAAGTTTATTGTTTTATTTTGTAAACTATCCCAAGATACACACAATATTCACATCTGAAAAGATGCATAAATGTGCATTTGTCAGTTCAATACATGTAGGAATCTCTAGAGATGTAAATTATAAATGTGACAGGTGCTGTACAGTGGCGATCATGAAATCTGTTTTGAGTAGGTTTATTATGATGATCACAAAGTCTGTTATTATAGTAGGTTCTATAGTAATTTCTAGTAGACACACTTATACTGATGCTTGTCTTACTTATCAAATGTATTGCTTTATTATGAATGAGCAGCCTTTCAAAATTATATCACTCTATATCACACTTTATTGACTCTAAATGCAATCAAACGTTTTGCCTCAGAAAACTTTATGAAGCAATCTAAGTTCAGAAATGTGATTATTCACTTACACTGATTGTGAAATTACAGACATACTTCACAGCAACAGCCAAATGACTGTGTGACCAACATTATCCCACTGTGACCCAAACTTCTGCTTTTTTAGTTAATGCTGCAATTTGTTTTGTTTAGTTGCTGTAATTTTAGTTAGTGACCTAATAAGAAGAGTGACGCTGCACTCTCTTCTAGTGTTACTCAACCTTAGCGCACTTTGACACTGTTGATCAAAGCATTCTCTTGAATAGGCTTTAAAATTAAGTGGGCATGGAACTACACTGGCATGGTTTAAATCATATTTATCTGACTTATTCCAAATTGTTGCTGTGAGTAAAAAGTCATATCAACCATGAGTTTAGTACGGAGTGCTGCAGGGCTCAGTGCTTGGGTCTCTGCTTTATTCCCTGTATATGCTACCTCTGGGAAAAATTATTAAGAGCCAATGGAATTAATTTTCACTAATATGCTGATGATGCTCAGTTGTATAAAAATTCACCAAACTGACAGATTGCATATTTATTATTAAAACCTGGATGCCTAGAAACTAAATTCAGACAATTAAACAGACGTTTTAAAAAAAGAAGTGTACCAAAATCTTGCTAAGACTATATTAACTAAGAATCTGTGTGGCATATTTGATAGCAATTTGTCCTTTAAAATCCACATTTCTAATATTTGGAAAACTGTGTTTTTTTATCTTAAAAATATATCAAAGCTACAACATATACTCTGTGTCAAACACTGAAAATTCATGCCATCAAGATTAGATTATTGTAATACCTTACTAGGTGGTTGCCCTGCAGGTTTATTACAGAAACTCCAGCTGGTCCAAAATGCAGCAGCCAGAGTCCTAACAAGAACGAAAAAGTATGACCATATTAGCCCGGTCCTGTCAACACTGCAACTTTTTTCAGCACTGAGTTTTGAATTCCATAGCAGACCCCCTGGCCTTAAAAATGTAGCTCCCAAAAGAAAAGTTGCTTAAGAATAAGACTGTAACAGGACATTAAAATATCTCTCATACATCCTGAGTTACAGGCATGTAAACTTTGTTAAAAGAACACAAAAGTGTTCTTTTAATTTTCTAAGTGTTCTTTAATTAAATTTATTCCTTTAATTTTCTCTTAAGCAACTGCCAAGTGTCTGCAGCTTTCCTTTTTTGATATGTCATTTCCATGTCTGGTCTATGCTTAAGAAGGGATAGTCCAAACCCAAATGCTATTTTCATGAAACATAGAAGATTGTTTTCCAGTTTGGTAATATTTGCATATAAATAACAATTTACCATGTGTTTTCTTTCTTCACTGACACAAGGTTTTAGCTTTTTAGCTTATCACATTTTTGCCCTCCAAACGTTTTAAAATGCATATACGTAGATCAGGGATTTTTTTCTGTGAGTACTTTCATTTTTGAACTGTCACTATTGGCATATAATGCAACAAGGATTGCTAATGTCAACAGATTTTACTAATAGATCTACCATAGTGTAAAATTGTGTAAAATCAAAATGATGGCATCTTGTTCAAGTCATTTTTATGTTTTAGTTGTTGGTGATTGTCGATGTTTGGTGTGGTTTATTTATATTGGATCTTGCTCTTTCTCTACGTTTTCTGGTTTTGGATTTTGGACTTTGGTTGTGGATTTTGGATGTACTCGTGTTTCTTGTTTCTGGATTGTTTTTTGTATCACGCTGCTGTTTGCACTTGTCGTCACCCCCTTTCATTTAAACGGTTAGTGTTTGTGTTGTATTTTGTTTTGTTCTTTTATTAAATACTGTTTGTTATTTAGATATTATTTGAAAACAAAAGACAAAACACGGTGAAAAAACATACAAAACGAACCAGGGCAGAAGTATCCAAAACGTTAATCCAAGAGAATAATCCAAGGCACAAGAGCGTAAATCCAAAAACCAGGTAATCACGAGAGAACTTAGAACTAGAACAATGAACCTTGAGAGAACTACGAATACCACCAACTAACAAACAATAACCCACCACCCGCTACACGAAAACCAGGAACTTAAATACACAGATTAATCAAGTAAACACAGGTGCAAACAATCAAACCAAAACCAGGAAGTGACAAAAAGGGACAATGACATCAGAGTGCGACAACACTAAACATCAAAATAAAAGTCCAAAGCTCCTCGCTCATCGCGGGAGCTCGACAACGTTACAGCAGGGCATTCATTCTTTAGTTTTAACTGTGAAAAAGTGTGACGTGAGTCGCAAAAATTTTATATTTGATGAC
Source organism: Botia kubotai (assembly GCA_036877585.1). NCBI lineage: Eukaryota > Metazoa > Chordata > Actinopteri > Cypriniformes > Botiidae > Botia > Botia kubotai. The sequence goes on from JAZGTI010014000.1 coordinate 12,185, forward strand.
TTTTTATTAAAAATGTAAAACGACCTACAGTAATATCCACCAAAACTACAAAACGGCGGTTTAAATTGAAAATCAATTATGTGATTCATAATGTTATTCATAATGTGATGAGACAGGACACGTTAACAAAACAATACTAGTGAATGTGGGCATATTGTTAATGAATTTAATGAACTTGTTTACCTAACTTTTCTGATAGCCTTTCAGTAAATTTACTTATTTTTCATAAAAGTTATTCATCAAACCCAAAGTGGGAGCTATCATCCTAGACCTTCACTATAACATGCTTTGACCTAAGTGTTTTTAAATGTGTGTGGTTAGCCTATTAAAATAAAATATTTGCAAATAGTTAAAATGCCTTACTTTACAATAAATATAATTAGAGTTGTTCTTTAATTTTGTTACATATTACTCTTTCTTTATTCCTTCAATTTTCTCTTAAGCAACTCCCAAGTGTCTTTTCTTTTTTTATATGTCATTTTCATGTCTGGTCCATGCTCAAGAAGGGATAGTCATTCCAAACCCAAATGCTATTTTCAAGAAAAATAGACGATTGTTTTCCAGTCTGGTAATATTTGCATATAAATAACAATTTACCATGTGTTTTCTTTTTTCACTGACACAGGACATTGTTTTAGCTTTAATTATCACATTTTTGCCCTCCAAACGTTTTAAAATATATATATATGTAGATCAGGGAAATCATTTTTTTCTGTGGTTACTTTCCCCAAACCTGGCCAACTCAGATGTTGGATCTAGGTATTTTTAAAACCCTGCATATGGCCCTGCACGTAAGCTGAAATGGCATATCTTGCTTACTATGATACCCCTGATCATGTTAATTGACTAAATGTTGCTTAGTCTCAGGAAAAGTATATACCGTTTAGCAGGGGCGCCACTCGCAATTTTGGGCCCTATGACAAAATATGAGGTTGGGCCCCCCTAGTAGTGTTATTACTAATAAAGCAGATCTCTGGGGGCCCCTAAAGGGCGTGGGCCCTTAGAATTGTCCTAACTTTCCCCCCCTTAGCGGCGCCCCTGCCGTTTAGTAGACTGTCTGGATACATTATGCAATGCAATGACAGGTATTTTCTTTTCATTATTTGTAAAACCGCTTTGAAACAATGCAACATTGTAATAAAGGGCTATATAATTAAATCTGAATTTAATTGAACTGAATTGGAACATATAAACATCATATAAATATATAACAACATATACATAATCATTACAGATAGTGCGACGGGTCTTTGTAAAAAATTGTCTGCACTTCTCAAATGAAATTAGGTGTCATCAGATTAGCCTTTCACGTTAATAGACCTATATCAAAAGACATTTCATCTGCACCTATTCGGACAGTTTGAAAACACACACGACATAAACCCTGGGCAATCACAATGACGAAGTGGCTTGTTGTGTTGGAATCAGTGCGCAGGGCGGTGATTTCAGGCCCCGTTGTTCGTCAGAACTGCGTCAGAAGAGATGAAGTCACTGCAAGGGAGGAGGAGGAGGGTTGTGGAGTAGCGTCGCCATTCAGGCATATTCATAGCGCAGCGAGTATCAGCACTGGGCGGATTAGAGGAAACCTCTGGAAAGGGGGAAATCCCGTTATTCTGTTTTCAGGAAAAAAAACTATAAACAGGATTTTTTAAATCTAGTGTAAGTATTAAATTATTTAATCTTTCGTGTCTGAAACAAAAGAAGAAAAGCTAGCCGCAGCGGAGGCATCTTTTAGGACCTTGGACAGAGCGCGCATATACAATGGCACCAGTGGCGTCAGAAGCAGCTAATTTTGGTGAGTAACTGGATTTTAAATATAAAATTTAGGTAAATAAGTCGTATTTGTTTATTTATTTAGGCTCAGGAAAGCACTTTATTTAAATATGTGAATCGGCAATTGAATCGAAGTTTTCGAGTCACGTTATAGGACTGCGGTCAAGCCAGCCGCCAAGTAAAAAACCTTAGTCAATCTAGCCGCCACGTTGTTTCGGCGGTCGCGTATAAACTGCGTATTACGGTAAAATCGTCAGAGAACTGATCTGAACGCAAGTGCTGGTCTAGCGAACGTGATTTCCCCACCTTTCTCTCTTTCTTTCTCTCTCTCTCTTTATTTCACACTCTCTCTATCTCTCTTTCTCCCTCTCTCTCTTTATTACACGCTCTCTCTCTCTCTCTCTCTATACATACATACATACATACATTATATATACATATATATATATATATATACTGTATATATAAT
>JAZGTI010014001.1:0-14426 GCA_036877585.1 Botia kubotai
GTCAGAACCTCTTTGACATGGGAGAAGTATCGTCTCGTCGGCCACTTTACTCTCCTGTAGTGACACTTGAATGTTTGCATCAACACCTCCTAAAGAAATCAAAGAAACACAAGTTATTTGACAGCCATGACAACTTCATTTCAAACAACTGAAGTGTGAGTGAAAATACAATTACCAGCTCCTCATTATCCAGCGTGGAGCGCAAACCCTGCAGCATGGTAATAAAAAGGGTGACGTTTGCTCTGTTGGCAGACAGGTTGCCGAACTTGAAGGCTAATGTTTTTAAACTGCTTTCAACTGAATACAGATTAAGATGCAACCAGCAAGCTCCGCCCTACAATACAGGAAAACAAAAGCGTTTAGGCGGCACTGTGGAAATTTCACAAACCACAACAACACAGCGAGCTGTAATTATTTCATGTGCCGATTTTCCAGACTGGCAATACAGTGGGGTCCAAAATTCCGAGGTTCCATTAGAAATCTGGGATTTTCCCAGAATTTAGGAATCTGGGATTCAAAATTGAATTTAATCCTGAAAATAAACACAGCGATTTTGAAAACTGATGATTTTTAGGTCACAAATCAAATAAGCAAACGATGCTTTCCGACTCATTTACACAAAAGGTCAGACTTCCAGACTTGCTCTCTAAATGCACAGAATGCTCTCTAAAACATCGATGACATGGATCATCAGGTTTTGCACAAACTTGTTGAGTCCCTGCCAGCTGTAGTTATTAAACTCGTACCTGGACCTGCCTGTATATTACTGCAGCTTTAAAAAGTGGCAAACTCGTGAACTCACGGATAACACACAACCAAAACCACGTCATCAAAAGAATAATGGATCACACTCACCACGTCTTTAGAGATGAAATTAACAGGTATTCTGTAATCACTGGGAATATTCTCACTCTGATTATTATGAAAACAGAAATCGGATTAGTTAGAAACATTGCGTGTAGTCTTTACTGTACAGTCGAACAATCAAGACACGCATGCAAACATTGTTGGGCATCTTACCAGTGTTCCCAGCGTGACCACATCATCTGTTAATGGGCTTCCAACAACACCGGAGCACGTCACAAGCCCGGAAAACAGCAACACTAATACACAAATGCTTTCTCCGATCTATAACAAAACACACAGCAGCAAAGTCAGTAATAACGCGCAGCGCTGAACCCCCATCCAAACTGAAGCCATTTCTCAGCTTAAGTTTACACGACATACAAACATTTACAGTAAAACAAGCGACCTTTAGATCGAAACGAATCCGCAGTCGCGCAGTTTGAATTAGAAAGTGAATCTGGTTACGCGCTATGCGTGCGCCTCCGAGGGTGCGTGTGCTTACCTTAACTTCCCTCATGTGGAACATGGGAATATTAAAAACAAATCAGCCGTGCCTGGTTATTTTCTTCGCTTTCCCTGACAGCGGAATGCAGGCATGTTTGCGCCTGTACGCATGACAGCAGTTAATGACAGCGCGGGTTCAGGATGAAGGCTTTTGGCGTGTCTATCCACTCGGGTGCCGATGGAGAGCATGGCGTGCTCGAGTGCGCGACGCCTGTGCGCAATTTTGCCCCGCAGCGCTTCTGCGAATTGAATGGGGGCGGTTGGACGTCTCTGTGTTTAAGAGGTAGGGCGCTTTGACTCACTTTTAATGTGTAAAATAGAGAAAACCATTCAACTTGAGCCGCGTGACTCATCCGCACTTCGATTTCAAAGGTCACATGGGTGTTTTGTGTGTGCCACAGACAAACTTCACCTTCAGAGCCGTTACTTGAGAGCTTTCTAATTGTCCATTAACTAGTGCTACACGTTACACATTTGACCAAAATGACTCTGTAATTACAGACCGATGCACAAAATAAATGCGCGTTAGGAACACGCAGTTCATATTTATTACTTAATAATAACAGAATATTAACACAAATCTATAATGAGACCAAAACATGTTTACATCACTGCTGTACTTGATTTTCCATAACTAAATGTTGCGGGGGTTATTTAATATACTCAAATGCATCAGTTTAACTAATTGTATGTTTTACATTAAACTATTACGAAGGATGTAACTGTTCGCACAATCTTTGTAACTAAATGAAAACACTACAATGAATCATAAACGTTTGATATTCCACTACGATTTAATGCAACAATTAAAACAGGCTTTGGTGTCAAGCTGTTAAGTCATGCCTGGTTTGTTTATTTTAAACAAGAGCTTTTAGTTTAAAATTAAGTTACAAATTCCCAGGACAAAGGACAAGATGTGAAGTTTTTAACGCAAACCCGTTGTGTCGAGCGCCACCTTCCGGCAACTACGAGATCTGGTTTGCCATTTTTAAATGCGAATCGTGTGTGAGTGACGTGTGGATTTAGTCCTGACAGCATGGGTGTATACTGTACTTGTTAAGAAACAATGCAGGGTGAAGCGCAGTAAAATGAAAGAACTTAAGCCACAAAGCATTGCGCTCTTTGACCCGGCTTCTTTTAAAAGATTTTAATTTAGGCTTTATGTAATCGCTAAGGAAAATGTTAACAAAAAAAAAGCCCACAACTAACGAGTACATGTATCAACAACCATTTAATGAGATAAATAGCATGAGAAAATAGCATTTGTGCTTTTGTTGTCATCTTTGGGACATCCACAGTGTGCACAGAAGGGTGTAACAGTCGTCAGATTAAAAAAACGTGAGTATTCAAAACCAATTACAACCAATGACATCCCGTGTGTTTGACTGCTGACATAAACAGAGTGGTTTTGCCACAATGAGACAACTGAAGGAACACCAATGTAGTGGTAATGAAAACGTCGAGAAAGATTTTATCGTAGAAAACGTACACCTGAGGAAAAAAACCATCTGTCAGCGCATCTCGCCAACGAGGAAATCACACGGTGACCGCGTGAGGTCATTTCCTCTTGCGCGGGCTCCTGTCTGAGTCCAACTTCCTGTCCTCGGAGGTGTCCTTCTTGTTGCCCCGGCTGGTTGAAGATGCCCCGTGGCTTTTCTCTGTGGATTCAGAAGGTTTCTTACTCTTGTGATCAGCTGTAGCTGATTTGGGCTGTCGGCCTCCTGAAGCCCAGGAGAAGACTACTTTGATGAGGAAGATACCAGCTAAAGTTGCTAACAGAGTCGAGAGCACGAGGGGCCCCGAGAGGCCCTTCATGTGGCCCCGCACGAGGCTCAGGGCTTGGGATACAGGTGTGTCCGAGCTGGGCTGAACTGGAAACTTCTCCTACACAAGCACACACACACAAATATAACACAACCTGCAGTAATTAACACAACATCTCAAAGTTCAGAGTTGTGCTACCTTCAGTCCAGACTGCTCCATCATTTTTTTAAGGAGGGGGTCATCAAGGTTCACAACGGGAAGAAACTCGGACGAGTATTTCCTTCGCCACCACGTCTGCTGACTGGACCTTCAGATCAAAGAAACAGTAAAACAGAGAAGACTAAAGATACAGCGCTGTTTCTGTTCTGGTTTACATTTGAGTACGCCTGACAAACACGAGGCTGATTTATTTACCAGAATCAACAAACAATGTACGAATAGACTTATATAGCGTTAGTGTAGCTCTATTGGTAGAGCGTTGTGTTAGCAGTGCAAAAGGTTGTGGGTTCGATTCCCAGGGAACACATACTGGTCAAATGTATAGCTTGAGTAGACTGCAAGTCGCTTTGGATAAAAGCAACTGCTGGATGCATAAATGTAAATAAATCATATTAACACCAACCTTTTGTTATGCTCAGTGTTTCTCTCCCAACAATTATATAATCTATCTCTTAAAATAAGTGTCTCTCACAAAATAAAAACAGCACTAACCTACAACCACAGTATCATTAAAACAGATGAATAATAGAATAACTAATAATAATAATAACAATAATAATGTGCAACAAACTCACTTGTCTACAGCAGCGTCTGTAAAGTGGTAGTTGTACAGTTTGGCTTTGATGAACGCCGGGGGCTTCTTACTGAAGGGGTATTGTGTTTCAACCGCTTGCAGCAGACTTATAACTGCAGTAAATAAGCGAGCGAGCAAGAGAGAGAGAGACCTTGTGTTACTCATTAGATCACAGATCAATCGATCAATTGAGAATGTGTAATAAATAGAAATCTTAAATGAGTATGTATGTCTCTCTCTCTCTAACCTTCCTCTTTGCCCTGTAGGAGGCGCTGCACCAGGCCTGTAAACCAGGGGCTTTCATCATGCCCCCCTTGAGCTGCTTGCCACAACATCCACTCCAATCGCGGCTGATGGACTCCTGCTATGGGCGGAGCCATATTCACACTTCCTGGTTTATACATCAGATCCATTTCCTGTTACAGAATTAAAACACAGGAGAGTCCGCTGAGAAGATCTTTTATTCAGTTATAAAAACAACGTTTAAATTACTTAATAAAATATGACATTATTTTAGCAGGAACAATTTGACCACTTCCTGCTTACCGTCCATGTCAATCCATCATGGCTGCCTTCTAAAACGATCTCCGGTCTGCCCTCAACAGACGTCACTCTGTGCTGGATACCGTACGCCCCCACCAGCTGGAACTTCTCCACAGCACTGTAAGCATCTCTTACTTCAGGTAGAACTTTACTTCCTGTCATAGCCGAGTATGGAACCTAAGACGAACAGAATCACATGATCGTTCAGAATTAAATACATGGGTAAGAAAAAACGCTTCTAGTTTAACCAGTTCAGTTTATAAAAGCTCATATTTGTTTATGGACAGCAGAGGGCACCACAGTACTGTTTGTTTTATTAAACGCTCGAGGGCAAACAATGAAAAACAACAAGCCATATGAAAAAAACAGCATGACCAAATTCTTACATTTTTAATGATATCACAACATATGTAAGATTTTTTGTATATGTTCACATTATTGCATGACTGAGTACTAATGCATTTAAAAAAAAACAGTACAAACAAAAAAAGCCTTAAATGTGATTAGAGTACGGTAACTTACCACACTGATGGTGAAAACGCCTACAGCAGCTGCCGTGACGACCGCCCACTGGATGAGCGAGCACAGCTTGCCCAGGACGCCGCGTGTGCACACACACCTACGAGCAGACAGCAGAGCATCAGATATGACATCATTTTTGGCTGGTCACCACGGATACGGACTGAGAATTAAAACACTTACCTCAACATGGCCGCCACGACTTCCCAGGTGAAAGACAGCACAGCGACCCAGACTGTGGGCACCTGAACCAGCTTCAAAAACTCATCGAACTCCTTTTGAGTGAAATCTGAGGTTCGAAAATAGAAACCCTTTTATCAAACATACAATCCAGCTTCTCCAGACAAAACAGAGCTAAAATATTCGGTGACTCACGTTGAACTAGACATTTTAGCCCAAACATAAGCTCTCTTCACCATTACAGCGATTGCAAATTACGCTTCATGATGGGATTTAACTAAAGCTTACGGCTCTTTAAAGGAACGGCTCACAATCCTGCCATTTTTATTTGACAAAAATAAGACTTGGAGTGCTTGGAGAGCCCATTACACAAAGCACAAAATGCTACAGAAAAAAGACTCACTTGTTTTAGACGACATTGTTTTTGCTTCCCAGTTAATCTGCAGTTTGAAGAGGCTAATGTGACTGTACACAATCAGACCGTAGACGGTTAACTCGACCAGCAGCGCCAGGAAGCAGAACAAAGACTGCATCCAGGCTGAAAACCACAAACAAACAGTAAACACGGGCTAACAAGCATGTTAAAAACTTAACACAATTAACCCTCGTGTGGTAACTGACAAAACAAACCGATTTCATAATAGTTCTTCCAAAATTCTAGTTTAATTGTGGAATGAATTGGTTATCTAATTAACTTGTTACTGATATTCCGTCAAAGAGCTCTTTGATCTGATTGTTAATAACTAATTACCAAGAAGAATGAATCAAAATGAAAACATGTAGAAAGTTATGAGGTCATACTCCTTGTTTTTTTCTTCTTTTTTTGGCCGTTGCAGGAGCTGAAATGATCATCATCCAGCAATGAGAAGCTCAGGGCGATGCTCAGCAGATTGAGAAGACCGCAGCCGCCCGTGAGGATGGAACAGAGCTGGAGAACCAGCTGAAGAAACGGTCACAAAAGAGCCATAAGTGGAAGATAATCAAAGTCTTGCTGAAGAACATAAATAGACACTTAACATCAAAGAACGTTCCAGCTTCAAAGTAAGTGTTGTTGAATTCCACGGAAAACAGACTCATGCCTTTCGTAAAAAATAAAATCATGTTTGTCTGTTCAGAGGATTTAGAAGCATAAAAAGCAGCTCGTATGTTTGTTAAAGTGCTTATGTTAATTCTTCTAAACAAAGACGTTTGTTATTTGTGTTGCAATGTTGTCTAAACCATTCTTTCAGTGAAAAACTACCGTTTAGAAGCGTGAACCTCTAGTTGTTAATGCTATCATTGTAGTATTAGTGTCATTATCCCATGTTCGTCAAAGCACGGAAACTGTATTTTTGGATGATGCAGCTGTTCTACGCAAGCATGCGCAAACGCACGCGGAAAACTACACGTAACAAACCTGAACGTAAAACCCAAAAAGCCTCAAACGGCGAACGGGCGCGAAGAACGTCAGAAGAGGAACCACGATCTCGCACTGCATCACAACTACGGCTGCAAACTTCAGCAACCAATCAGGGAGCTGATGGGCATACCAGGCCAAAGGGGTGGGGCTCATCTGGTTCTCGAAATGATGACTCAGTGCTGCAAGAGAGATTATGATTTTCTGAAACGTCACAAAAGCTGAAGGAATCCGTGAGATAAAGATCGACTACATCTGAACCACAACAGAATGCATCACATTAAAATAACTCAGCGTACCTGACAGCTGCCACCAGGCCGGGTCACCGCTGGCCAGCTTACTCGCACCCGTGCAGAAGGTCAGTCGAAAGAACAGCCAGCGGGTCAACCAAAAGGTCACGGGGTCGTGATGCCTGTAGCAGCAAGCCTGCAGCAATCCGAGAGGAGCTACAAGCACAGCCAGAACTCCAGCCTCCAACAGCAGCGTGTCCCTATGAGATGATTATGAAAAGGAAGAAATTATAATAATTAGCTCATAATTAATAATTATCCCAGTTTATAAACCGTTTTCTGAACATTTTAACCAAAACTTTTCCCAAATCTCCATCTTCCATGACTAATAATAATCTTTTAATAATAATCTTTTGCACTTTATTTGCCATCCTAATTTATCGGTAGTGGATTAAAAAAAAAAAGTATTTATCAGACTGTAAATGGATGTAAATACATGTAAATGCAACGTAATATGCAGATGCCAAAATGTGCCAGGACTTGTGGCTCATCGTCTCCCTCTCATAATTCTCCGCACTGACACACTTACGTGTTCTGCTGCAGAGGATTTGACTTGCAAATATTCTCAACAATACTGAAGAAGCGTCACTAATAACCAGCAGTTAAATCCACGTCAGTTATGCTAAACCCGTCAAGATAACTTCACGACAAATTGTGGAACTTACCATTCGGAGTGAAGGAGTTCCCCCCCGACCTATAAATCAAAATTTAATCCGTTTTAATTACGATGGATTACAGGTGATGGATCATTTGCCACAATGTCTATAAAGAAACATATACTAACATTATATATTGAGAGATAGAGGCCCCACAGACAGAGGTAAACCAGACTGTCCCTCAGGGGCCCCAGCAGCACAGCACCCAAACTCAGAAGCACTCCCAGCAGACAGATGAGCTCCAGAGCCTGTTGGGGCCCCAGACCCAGAGACGGCCCCAGCCACAGCAGAGACGGGGAGGCCTGGAACTGCTCCAGCAGGGGGCGCTGCACCCGGGGCATCTGCAGGCGCACTGGGACCATCCCATCATCGCCATACAAACCTGTCCAGAGAAAGTCACAGAGCACAGACTTGTGCTTAGAGTCAAGATTAAATTAACATTATTAATACACATTATAACACAATATTTCTGGTCCTAATTTGCACAAAAGACAAACAAAAACCGCTTTCGTAATCTTTTAATTTGCCCCGCCTCCGAAACAACTTTCTTGTCTGGATGACATCATCAAGGCCTCCTAAATTTCAACCAATGGCTTTCTTGCGGTGGCGACTGACGTAATAATTCAAGTCATGACCTAGATTCTATTTTTTTAAACTCACTATCAAGTGTCACTCGTAAACGTCACATTATGTTATAGTGACGCACAGAGATGCATAAAAGTGAACATATGAAGGACGAGCACACGCAAATTTGCATGTTTGGACGAGCGTTGGTTATAGATTGTCCCCCCCGGGCAGTACAGAATAATGTTGTGTTTGCTCTGTGACAGTAACAGCATAAGTCATCGCGCTGAATGTCAATGTTAAGTCAATGGAACAATATTACCTCACACTGCTTTGACGATAAACAAAACACAAGCGTGTCTTGTGACTCCTCAGCTAGCACAGACACAGCAGGAGGTCATGTGGTGCTAAATACAGCAGAAGTTGAAAACACCGCTTCAGGGAGTGTGCAACAGACAGCGCGACAAGATCAGGAAAGACAACCGGTTACAAAACACTGATAAACTAACCTTTCAAGGTAACTAAACCTCGTCTTAAAGGAAACGGCAGTTGAACAAGTTACGCGTTCACATGCCACAGCAAGCGTGAGATTATCGCAACACTGGTTCGAGTTAGAGAACAGGCTCTGCATTGTGCTGGGGCCAACAGATGAGTCACAGCGACTTTCTCCTGCGCTCTTTGATTTGAGTCATTCTGGCATAAAACCCAGTTCTGCCACAAGAAACTGCCCCCGCCCTCACCCAGCCACACTGCCTGCGGGTTCCCCTTCCCACCCCCCCTTCTGGAAAGTGTTTTTTAAACGAACACGCTTCCTTTTTGGGAGTTTTGGACAGACATTGTTTGCAACAATCCGGTTCAGAAAGGGAAGAGAGAGCAGCGGTCTTCCTTATGCGTGGGTGACAGTCTCCTAGTGTTCAAATCTGAACATAATCATAAAAAAAACCTCACAGCTGAACTCGGGTTCCACAATGCCTGACAACTCATGACACAATGATCTCTCTCTCTCTCTCTCTCTTTGCACTATAGTTGTTTTTTTTATATTTCTAAAAAATCATGTATATCTATAAAACAGCCCCACAAAAATGTCCAAATCTTCAACCAGAACCAGAACTATAAACCAAACTGTGAGAGTTTATTAATTCTAACCAAATTATTATTTCCCCTTGCACTATTAACACATGCCTCATCATACTCCAGTGTATTCCTGCAGGGTCTGTCTATGCAAATACGTGTTGTTGCACATGAATGCGCTGTCCACATGGCACACGCGTGGAGATCTGAATGCATCTGTGAGCACAAAAGCGCACAGGCCCAGATCAATGATGACGGGTCACTCCGCTATGCGCACTCAGCACTAACTGGCCGGCTTCCCAAAAACAACCAGCACACGTGGAGGATGAGAAAGAGACGCTGGGTTTGACTCATACGAGGAGCACACAAACGGAAAGGTCCGAAATGCTTTGCGTATAATGCGAAAAAGGATGCGTAAACACAACGCGCCCTTCTGCGTGGAAACAATGCGTTGCACGCGGTCCTTCAAATACCCGAATTTTAAAAATGCAACGCAAAGGTTGCCATTTAAAACCCAAACCGGATTTCGCAGGAAAGCAAGCGATTAGACCCAATGAATGGATGGATGGAAGGAAGGATGGATGAACGAAGCGCAACAATTGCGTTTTGTTTTCGCCGCCACCCGACGTTCCGCGACTGGAAGAAGTTCAAGTTCACCGCCGCACCCAAAATCCACCAGCGAAACGCCGAGACTTCCCTACCTGGAATCTGGACGTAGACGGACGCAAAAGCGCACACGTAAATGAGCGCAACGCTCCACAAAAACATCTGCCTGGGCGTTTTGATTTCCCCCATCTTGTCGGGTTTTTGGAGGGATGAGGTGTCACGTCGGCGCTCGATCTCCGTCAGACGCTCATTGGGAAAATGAAGCGGAGTCGGAGGGGAGGAGTTTGAAGCGCGGCACATGCGTGCAGATCCCAACAGGGAGTCGACAATTGTTATAGAAATTAAAATATATTTTCACATTTAATACGATCTGCTGTTTAAACAGCAGTCTGTGTATACTTGCTAATCTTGTAATGTTTTAAAGAGTTTATTTTTTTAGTTTCTTTGTTTTGTGTGTACACAAATTCGAAAACTACGGGAATTGAACTTAGATTATCAAACAAAAGGTGACGCGAGCCAGTTTAGCTTCGCGACATTTTAGCAGTTTCTGTTTTTATTGCAATGTAATGCACACAAACCACCACTGGACGGCGCCATTGACGCAGTTTTCTGACATGCGGAAATGTAACGCACACAATACACTGATAACGGCAATAGCTGTATATGAACACAACACTTTGTTATTGCCATCTTTAAAGGTCTGTTTAACCATTGCCTTACTCTAGTTTAACAATCTCGTGTATGCAGATAAACATGTAACACACTTATGTAACACAAGCATGAAAAATGTGTTTATGACAAATTGAGTCACACAAACAATATTTTAATATTCTTTATTAAAGTATTTAAGCATTTTTGACCCAAGTTTGTATCCACGAGTGAAAAGCCGACACTCTGGTGAACACGGCCGGTTTCCGAGCTTCACATTTCTTACCACCCCACGTCGCCAGCCCGACAAGATAGTAGACTCCGTTTTGTTGACACACAAGGGGTGCACCTGCGTCCCCCTGCAAAATAATTTAAGTGTGCATAAACATTAATCGTTGGCTCTTGGTGTAATTCAACAGTGAGGTATTGAAACCAGTAACTGTACCAGACAGGAGACAGACGTGGCTGCGTCTGTGCACAGCAGAGGGTTCCTCATGACAACATCCCCCCAGCCAGCCCTGCAGTCCTTCTCCAAAAGTAACTTCACTCGGGCCATATGCAGGACATCAAAGCTCAGATCCACTAACAGGAGAAATAAATCACTGTTACAAGTACATTTTCCTGTTGATATGTGCTTGAAGTAGAAACAGTAACAGGGAACGACAACTAAACACAGATCATCTTTGTTTTGTGTTGATAACCCAGCCCAAGATAACCCAAGTTATTTTGGAGGTGAAGTCACCAAGCCCTCCCCTTTGGATCCATTCTGCTGTCAAAATCAAGTCTTTTAACAAACTCACAGGTCGTTTTTCTTGGTCCCCAACCTGTCGTCACACAAGACGAGCCTTCTGCCGTAACAATGTCATCATCTTTATCCTTTAAACACACTGGGAAGATGGTCGGTCCTGGATGGAGAACACAAACCACGCTGGGATCTCAACTGCTGAGAGAACTTCTGTAAAAACACACCGAATGTGGTTCGACAGATTCTTTACCGATTCGAGCCGGGAAAGTGAGACGAATCATGGAGAGATCAGAGATGGGCGGGAAGCTGCTGTCAGAGGCCAGATTCTTCACGCTTTCCACAGCTGCAGTCTGACCAGACATGAAGTTGAGATCATGAGCCCCCAAAAACACAGTATCTCCAGCCCTGAGAGAAACCACTCAGAACATCAGTCCAGACACTGAAGAGCAAGAGCTAAATATATATTTTTTTTACTCCCCCAACTTCCAATGATCCAATCAATTCCTGAAGAACGAAATCAAGTCCCGCCTTACATTTTTCCCTCGTTCCAGAAGCCTCTTCACTTGTATTTGTGTTATCACAAGAAAATACAGGCGATACAAACTTCCCTTTCATAGTGACTTTAAAAATGACCGGGAATAATAATATTATAATAATAATAATATAATAATATTTACTTGGCGTCGCAGTGGCGAGGTGCGAGTACCCAGTGGGGATGAACGAGGACGCCGCTGCAGTAATGCGCATCGTGACTTTGCAGGCTGACCTGCCAGGGCCAGGAGTGAGGACACGCTTCGCTTACATTGTCCACCTTGTATGTCCCATCCTCATAGGGAACCAATTGAGCCAAACCCCCAGGCAGCTGGCAGGGATCCACTTTAGACTGTCCACACTGAGCTAAAGACACAACGTTAAAACGGACCTGGTAAACACCCTCGAAAGGACATGATACCGAATACAGGAAGTGAAAGAGAGTCCTACCAGCTGAAGTCATTCCAGTTTCATCTGCTATAAATTCACCTGTAGGTATAACGCAACAGTTTTAGATGACAGTAAAGCAGCAACAGACACGTATACAGTTCACTCTAAACTCAGTTCCTGTGCATACCATTTATCGCAGACTCAATCCACTGTTTGTAATGGGAAAGTGCGGTGTAGACACCTGGTTTTTGAGCCCGACCGCACCCCACCCCCCAGCTGACCACCCCAGCGAGCTTGTACCGCTCGCCTGTGAAACAAGAGAGGGGACCACCAGAGTCCCCCTAAACAAACATAACAAACAACAGACGACCGCACACACGTATAAATACACTCAGACACATCATTAATGCCTCTTGTAGGATTAGGCTGTTTAAGATCTTCAACGTTTACCTGGCAAGCGTCCATCCCGCCAGCGTCCGCCCCCGCGCACATCATAAACTTGTGCATTTTCCCTCCAAAAAACTGACTGCATGTCTTCGGTTCAAAAACAGTAACATTGACTTCTTGAAGTCTGGAGGCGCGAGGACCATCTACAATGCGAGACAAACAATAATACATGCGTCCACATATATATATATATAAAGAGAGAGGTTATATAATACAGACGATAAAGTATTATCCAGCGAACAGGAAATGTTCTCAGAACGTTGGCTAACTTTCCTCTAAAGTTCTCAAAAATGTTCTTGTAATGACGTTAGTAAAACGTTTTTAACATTATATTTCATATATCAAAATGTTATTGTTGTTACGGAAACAAGTTACAGAATTAAAAACACAACCAAGCAACGATGTTAATACAACGTTCAAAAACAGTAACTTTTTTGTTAATGGCAACGTTATGAAAACGTTCTTGCAACCTTAAACGGTTAGCTGGGTGTGTATTTCGGGTATGAAAGAGGAACATACTCTCTCTAATAGCACCCCAGCCAGTGACTGTACATGTTTCCTGAGACAGTACATCACTGTTCCATATGGCAACCGGCCTCACACACTCATTGAACAGCAGTGGACTCTGCAGCCTCAGCAGGGCGACGTCATTCTCGTTTGTCTTCTGATTATAGTCCCCATGAGTTATGATTTTATCCACCTTTACAGTCTTTAAATAAAAAACACACACGAGATTTCAAATACAAAACCATATGATGGTTTATATGAAGGATATACGCTGGATGTTTATATAAATGAATCTACACATACAGAATATAAACAGGAAGTGGACTCTTACTTGATGGCAGGACTCGTTTGCGTTCTCCAGATCATGTCTTCCGACCACCACGACCCACAGCGATGCTTTTTTATAACTGATGATATGAAAATTATTACGCAAGTACATGACAGATCAGCGTTCAACACGATCTCCTTACCTTACCCCCTATTCACAACTGTAAGTTTATAATAATGATTTATAATTTAAGATGTAGGGTCGGATTTTCCTGGAAATGTCAGTTTGGCCTCTTTTGACTTTAACATACGTAACGAACGTGTGTAAAGTACGTAAACTGAACCTGCAATTCTATGTTTCAAACAGAGATGGCGGTAGAGAGGCGAAAGTTACTGATCGCAGGTCTAAAGCTCTTAAAAATGCGCGTGTCTGATCAATATTATGAAACGTGTTGGGCGGATGCTGCTGTTTTTGATCGGCGTGTTTGTTTACGTACCGTTTGAAACAGTGACTGGCCGTGATAACCCACCGCAGATGCAGAACGGCCCCGCCGCAGGCCAGTATGTCGGAGTACTGCAGCGACACCTGCCACGGCCACGAATGCGCCCACGCTTCCTTACCACCTATAATCCGACTCTCCTCCTCCTCCTCCTCCTCTTCTTCTTCTTTTATGAATGAACGTATGCCAGCCATATCTGTAAAACACAGCAACGACATCTCATATCAACATTATATGTTATTATACATCATATTACAAACCTATTGTTTGAACGGCACACAACAGGAATCATTTGACAGATGCTCAACGCGGTTTCTTACCGTAACAGCCTCTGTCGAAAATGCAGTATGTCTCGTCTGAAAAGCTCAAATTTGCATTCGTTTCTGCGTTGAAATATGACATAATAAAAATGTGAGATGCAAAAACGCAAATCGTATGGACAGACCAAGCTACTTAAAACTTTAAAAATGTGTTTTTAAACTGCAAATGTTTTAAACTCACCGGGACCGGCGTTGCACCAATTAAGAGGGAGGATTAAAATAAATAAATAGCTGATACACATGTTGACAAATGCAGATGGTTAAAAATGAAAGGAGAAATATGACAATGCAGGGAAACGCGCAAAGGAAACATAATCAAGTCTTCGACACCTGTACAAC
>JAZGTI010014002.1:0-14424 GCA_036877585.1 Botia kubotai
TCAAAATCACTGTACTTCTCAAAGAGATTCTCTAATACAAGGGACTAAAAGTGTAACGGATCAATAGATTATGATAAAAGTGTCATTTCTATTGATTTACTACAGTAAAATGCTGGGCCCTGGCCTGTCCCTGGGGTGGCCTGTTCCAGTAACATGGTCCCATATTCTCCGAGCTTCTCTTTCCCTGCTGTATGTAACGCGCCACCCGCCGACAATAATCAATACACGGGCATGTCAGTTTGAAACCAAAACCCTGTGAAGAGCCAGTGTAGTCTGCAGGGCAGAGGTGGTCATGGGAAAATCATTCAGCCTGTGTGTTTCACACAGAGCTGATTTAAATACCAGCAGAAAAACTGAATAGCACGCCTACCACGAGCAGTGTTAAACCTGTGTGACTCGCTACATTTTCAGCCTCTTTTTATCTCGTGTGACTTTTGATCGCAGAAAAATGGCACAATGAGCAATTTCATATTTCTTTATCTTTTTCCACTTAATTGGCTAATGTATCGCATAATGCATAAATAGGCATAAATTAATGTAATGAATACATGTAAATGTAATGCATAAATACAATTAGATGGAGCAGTCTATTTTTGCTTGACACTATCGTGACGTAGCCCGTTTTCAGAGCCACTTGATTTGATTAAATGCTTTATTGGAATTGAATTAAACTTCATTGTCTTTGGCGCTCTGCTCGTACCCAAAAATATGGATTTAGCATCCAACCAGACATGCATACACCTATATATAACTGCTTAATATTGTTGTACAAGTGCTAATGCTGTATTATGAGGTACAGATGGTATGAGACCAGCGCGAGGAATATAAATAGGTGCAGTGTACTGTGATAATGAGGCTTAATTGGAAGGTGACCATTATAGTGCAAATGACGGGTATACATAGAGATTTAGCCAAAATGTGCACAAAGCAGGATTGGTATGAAATATAATGAGGTTTAATCACATTTACATACATGGCAAACATTTGAAGAGATTTACATTGTGTTCAAGCCAACGTATAGCCGATTTCTTCTGCCCGAGAAACTGTATAATGTTTGGCAAATGATCATAGTGTAAATATGACTCTTGCTGAACTTCATTTTCATGGATGGTGCTTTGCGTGAGGTTTTACTGGATAATGAACATGAGCTGGACCGAGATGCTAATAGACCCATTTTTTTAGCTGTGAGTGTCCAGGCAAAGTTAGAGTTACATGTGCGGACAAATCGACTTTCCCGGGGACAGCAGAGCAGAGAGAGGGTGAAAAGCTCAAGGTCCAGATCCCTTACCCTGTTACTCACCACATCTTAGTCTTCTTATTCTAACTGAAATCCTGCTAAAATCACCATGGTTACAGCTTCAGTCCGTAACTTTCACCTCTCTACCGCCATCTCTGTTTGAAACATAAAATCGCTTAAAAAAAGGTTACTAGACGTACTTTTCTTTACATATGTTGAAGCCAAACTGACATTTCCCAGGAATTTGAACCCGGCAGCTCAAATTATGAATCATTATTACAAGTTTACCATTCGTGGTAGGAACACTTATCTGTGAAGTACTTCCTCAACAACTGTTTTTTGTTTTTTTGTTTTTATTTTTAACCCAAAAATATAGAGAGCAGCTTTAAAAAAACAGATAAACATGACTTCTGTGGATTTAGTCGGATTGCCTAAAAAATAATAGCAGGCCTGTCATCAACAAACTGTACAATTTTAGCAATCATTCATATTCCTATCAAAAAACGAATGAGGTACATTCATGAGGTGGTTAGAGCATGGTGTTAACAACGCCAAGGTCATGGGTTCGATCCCAGGGATTGCACATATACTCAATATATAATGATCAATGTGTAGTATAATGCAATGTAAGTCGCTTTGGATAAAAGTGTCTGCCAAATGCCTAAATGTAAATGTAAATGTACATGAAGAATGAGGTACATGTTCTAATTGTTATGGCTAAGTCTGAGCAATAGTGAAAATGATGCTTGTGCATCATTAGCATAACGCTAATGAAATGAAGTGAAATGCAAAATAATAGTTTCTGTTCCGAAAACGAGATGTATTTATCACGTAAGGAGACAGAGGAGAAAAGCAACGTTGGTTGTGTTCATAAATCCTCGGAGAGGAAGAGCGAGGTGTTGTGTTTTGTTATATCAAGGTCTTAGCGCTGAACTCTTTTGATTCACCCCCATAGGCTTCATCTGCAGCTGTTATGAGTAATTGATATAACAGTTATCCACGTGTCATCCGCGTTTGTTCCGGCGTTCTTCTTCCTCTGCTGTTTTAAAATCATTTCTCCTCATTTATTGCCTCAGAAAGAGTAGTTCTGGTCCACACGGTCGAGTCAGCCTTCGCACGGATGGGTTATTGGGTCAGCCTTCGTCCTCCATTTGCCTGTGTGCTAGACATCAGTAATCAGCAGGTTCCCAGCTAACAGGGATTGTTCTCAGAACGTTGACTAATGTTCTCTAGAAGTTCACTCAGAGTTATCAAAAATGTTCTTGCAGTGAGGTTACTAGAATGTTTTCTTATGTTATATATCATATACCCAAAACGTTCATATTTAGTAGTAAACTGTCTTAAAAATGTTAAGAATAACAGCTAGTCAAGCACTAACGTTAATACAACGTCCGAACAACTGGAGGTTGTGAACGTTCCTAAGACTTTTAAAATACCATTTTTAATGTTTACTGTTACATGACGGAAATGTTATGGAAACATTCTTACAGCCTAAAACTGTTAGCTGGGTCGAGCCAAACAGACAGCACAGAACGGCTCATTTTTCCATTTAAAACGCGACCTTTACCGAGCGAAATGTTACCTGTTCACTGAGTAAATGGCCTCCGCAAACACGCCGACACACTTTCACTGTAATTTTGTTTATTTACATATGTCACTGTCACCAGAGTGTAACGTGTTGCATCAGGTGTGGAGCTCTGTGGAAAAGCGCCCCTCATCAATCTACAAGATTCAGATGGGAACGGGCGGCAGAGCGAGAGAGCGAGAGAGAGAGAGAGAGAGAGAGAGAGAGGGAGAGAGAGAGAGAGAGAGGGAGGAAGCGAGAGACGGCGAGCACAGAGGCAAATGTTATTTCTCAGCGGTTGCTCGTTCACAGCTCAGGAGGCGTCTCAAATATGTTTCTTTCCTTCTAGATGTTTCTCCACAAATCTCTGAGGAGAAATTAAAAAGGAAACAAATCAGACGATTGTTAACATCCAGTATGAGTTCAGAGCTATAAAAATACAGCAGATAGCATGGCCGGATATATTGGTCTTGATGGAATCTGATGAGAAATGAATGAGGTCATATTGATTTCTCCGAGTTTTATGGACCTACTTTGGTATCCTGGTACATTTCGATACAGTTTGAGATCTTTAATGAATGACTCATGGAATCACACAGGTTACTGGAGTGTTTGTCTTAAGAGGAACAGCTGAGAAACATCTGAGCAACATCTTAGACCGACTTCAGCTAGTCAGCAAGTCTCAGTTTGCTCTCTGTTTAATCTTGATGCTGTCTGGAAACAATTGAGGTATTAAAGAGATTCTGTTTGCCATTGAATTTAAGTTTTCTTTGTTACGGTATATATGAGTTTAATGGAGTGATTCTAGAGAACTCTGGGAGCTGTCATCAGTTCCATTAATATAGCCGTTGTCAAATGTTGTTGCACCAAAAACATTCGCAACGTTACCATTTTCACCCTTTCTCTGACATTTAAATGTAAAAATACAACAGAAAAATGTCTATTTTAGACTTAAGTAAATTACCTGTGTTTTGATTGGTTAACCTCGTAACCTCGTTGTGGTGCGCAGCACTTGAGCTGGAGTGGATCTCTCTCAAGTGAAGTGTTATAGTCAGTCAGGGGCAACTATTTATGAAACATGAACCCTAGTCCATTAATCGTACATCTAGACATTTATAACTGTCATTATAAACCAGCACCTCTCCACAGCTAACAAGGAATGTTTTTAGAACATTGGCTAACGTTCTCTAAAGGTTCTCTCAATGTTATTTTAAAAACGTTCTTGCACTAACGTTAGTCGAATGTTTTTTAAAAATGATCGATCATATATATCAAAAACGTTATTCTTAAGTAGTTAGTTGACCCTTTTAATAACGTTTGAATTTAAGAAAAGTTTGAATAACGTTCCTATAACCAATCAATAACATTAATACAACGTCTGTTAAACTGGACGTTTCGAATGCTCCTGGAACATGGAGCGCATACTAAACTTTAACTTTCTACCATTTTTGACCAAATCTGGTTAATACATTGACTTCTGAGAGGGTGAAAGACAAACAACGCTATTAAACCACTTAAGACCTGCATGCCAATAACTTGCATGCGTGCCAATAAGTCAAATGTGCCTTGCTCAGCATTCGCTTATGCTGTTATCCTGAAGTATTGACTGGAAATGTGTCTTTAAAAGTGCTGTTGGCTGCAGAGAAGACCAGAATGAAAAGTGTGTGTGTGTGTGTGTGTATGTGAGAGAGAGTGTGTGGGCATTCATCATGTTTATATATACAGTAATACAATCCGCGCACACAAACATATGACTTCATTTGTTCAATTCAAGTTATATTGAATGGAACTATGTTTGGCGGTATTTTAGCATTGTTTTTCCAAAAACGTATGCAGCTAACGTAATACTCAAGCTGTAAAGGGAATGTCATATACTCACCATCATGGCATTCCGAACCGGATTGACTTTCTTCTGTTAAATACAAAAGAAGGAATTTTTAAGCAACCGCTGGTTGCGCTTTTCCATATGTTTACGTAAATGAGGGCAGAGGTTTTTAAGGTTTGAAAGAGATGCAAAAGCACTGCACAAATATTACAAAAGTGGTCCATATGACATTTAAGTTTTTACATTTCAGTCTGTTCTGCGCACAACGCTATAATCCCAGCTAACAGGAACGTTCTCAGAATAATGTTATCTAAAAGTTTTCTCAAAGTTATCAAAAAAGTTCTTGCAGTAATGTTAGATGAAGATTTTTTAACATTGTCCTTTTTTATGTTATACATTTTATCAGTATCTGTTTGTGGACCCAATCCCCTTGACACACACACACACACACACACATGTTGGGTTTCATACTTTGATTTTCATACCGTACAAACTGTATATTCTAAATATATACTCCTTCCTTTCTCTCTATGCTATATTCTTCCCTCACAGGAACCTTATTGCAGTTTTACATTTTCAAAAAAGCATCATTTAGTGTGTTTAATAATTAGTTTCCCTCATGGGGACCACTGGCGGGTATGTAGGTGTAACAAGAGCACAGGCACACACACACAAAGAGTATCTATCTAAATGGGAACATTCTGTAGCCTTCTTTTGTTTTATACACAGTTATAAACAATATAATCTAACCCTGCAAAAAATGCAAAACTTTCTGCATTTTTGTAGTGTTTTCACAAATGAGGATGTCCCCAAAAGGAGATTTTGCTCAGATTTGTCAGGTTTTGCTGACTTTTGGGTACAAATATGTCTCCAATATATGGTTAAGTAAACCCACACACACACACACACACACTCCAGAAATGAAAATGAAAATCATCAATACCGTGACTGAGAGTGAACTTTGTTTTGCCCATAACGCTGTGTAAGCCATAAACGTGTTTTTATTGATATCTCTGATTCACGAAACGGTCTTTTTCATGTAATAGGTTCCCAGCATTAGGTTTCTCCTCACGATGAAGGAGGGTATTGTGGGATTGATTTAAACTGTAGGGCCGCACTCTCGTCCCTCAGGCTACGAAGCTGATTGTCAGCAACTTCTGCGTGATTTACTTGTCAAATATGCGATCTCATTTAACCAGATTACTTTCTTCATAATATGTCACGAGGCTGACTGAACTTTAACAAATTATTTATTTGTTCTCTCTTCCCCCATGTGCTCCTTCTCTCTGCCTTTCTCTCTCTCTCTCTCTCCGCTTCTGTAGTTACATTGTTGGACACCATGTCCGCTCTGGGGGACCTCGGCTGGGAGGCCTATCCAGCAGAAGGGGTGAGTAACAACCAATCAAAATCAAGACACAAAGGCACACACACCTCAAAAGCCTTTAATCATTTCTGACTCTCGCATCCAGCCAAAATGATGGTGTTTTTTTGTCCCAGTGCCTGTTCTTGACAAAATGATTTGAACTGCGTAGAGACCTACAAACTGTTTTGAAATTAAAATGAATCAATGCTCCTGGGCCTTGACACACTTTTGAACCCCTCAAACAGGTTTTCCCTGCAAACAATCATTGGTAATCATGCTGTCGCCTCCTAGATGGGCTGGAATTTCAAATGGTCAGGACTGATCTGTATATGCATATTCATAAGCACGGATCCAGCGCACTGCGTACGTCTGAACTATGGGAAAAGACTTGAAGCAAAATCTAAAGGATAAATACAGAGGGGCCGCTGGTTTTGCATGTATGTTTTCAGGGTTGTTGTGCAAATTTTGGTACCTATTTCGAATGGCGATATTTAATTAATTGAAGCATCACAATGAATGTATTGATGCATAGGGTTATTTAAAAAACAGCAGCAAAAACATCTTACCTTCTTTTTAGCCTCCCAGCTAACAATTTTAGGTTGTAAGAACATTTTCTTGACATTAGTTTACAAAGTTCTAGGAATGTTCAAGATGTCCAGTTTTTGGATGTATATTATATATTATGAATATTATTTTCTGGCTAGAAGATAATTATTCATATAAGATTTAATTTAGATTTAATTAGGAGATATATTATCTCTTAATTAAATTATATACATATAAATTATATAATATGAATATTAATTATATGTTTGAATATATAATTCAAACATTTTTTAATTCTGTAATGTTTTTAAAAACATCCACTAAAAGCGGTAACATTTTTAATATATGATATATACCATTAAAATAGTTCTACCAACGTTACTGCATGAATGTTTTTGATAATGTTTTTAGAAAACGTTAGTCAACAATATGAGAACGTTCTCTGTTAGCTGGGATTGGGTTACCATCATACCAAAACCAGCATTCTGGTATCGATCCAACCCAAGTGTGTTATGGGACGTGGTCTCAAGGTCATCTGTGAAGTCTACATTCACAAGAGGGCTTTGAGAGCTTAGTCTTGTTTCCAGCCAAGAGCAGCTCAGTTCGGCTTAACTCCACCTACCCGCGCGCTTTCTTCCAATTTATTTGAGGAAGACGTCAAGATTAAGAGTCTCTGAAGCAGGAACACAATCCCCAGTGCCAGAGAGCCGAAGAGGGAGAGGTTTATTCTGAGTGGAGCTGAGGAGGTCGTCTCTTGTCTTCTTCGATGTACCCAAAGTGGTCTAAAAATAATCAAGTTAGCAAAAACCATGGTGAGCTTAAAAGAAAATCAATCTTTGGGATTTCACAGCCGCCTTTTAAATGATTTAATAGAGCCGTCAGACGCTAGATCAGATTGCCCGACGTCGCACACACACGCGCAGAAGCTCGTCCACAAGTGGCTAAATCTGGAGACGAACTGAATTCAAGAACGATTTTTCAACTTTGCTGAAAATAGTACCGCAGACAGAATTCAAATTGAGAAATATTAGACTTGCATAATAAAGTGTGACGTTGCATAAATTAGATTCGGTTCATAACACAAACCTGCCAGCCCTCAATAACAGAGCTGGTGAATACTGACGGACGGTAAAAATCTAGGTGGTAGAAGACAATGCTGGCACTTTTGAAAAAGACAAACAGGATGTTGACGTAGCCTAATAGTGGATATGAGATCGGTCATGTTTAATATTCCCAATACGCTTGGCAGGTTTCTCAAATGAGTGTCAGGAAGATTAGCGTGTATAAACGGCTTGGAGGGTGCGGATTACTGTGGTGTGCTGGTGTAGTGTGGGTGAACCGTCTTTGTAGCCTCTCAGCAGATAAGTGGAGTCTCTGCGGGGGGCTTTTATTTATCCTGGGCCGCTTCCCAATTCGCATACTATCTGTTTAATGTAGCATGCTTTTTGGGCAAAAATGACCCAGAATGCTTTGCGCTACAAAAGACGGGCCAGTTTGTGACGGTCCTTGTTCTTTTTATCTGTAGGAAAATGTGCAAGCAATGTGAGGCTCAAGGTCACAGCGGTTTTTAAACATGTGAATCGTGAAGTTAATTATTAATTTTACAGTGATGAATTAAGATAGATTTTCACTGTTATGTGATGTTTTTAAGGCTGTATTATGTTCCAGTACCGGCGTACTGTCTTGCACACTACTGAAAAGTATATACTGTCCCATTACTAACTATACTTATAGACTTTAAGTATAATGTAGAATTACAATAGCGCCTTGGTCTCACCATAAGATCCTAAATAGATCCCATTCTTGCCTTTTAATAACAATAGCCTTCATATATCACCATGAAATATCAGATGAATAATCTAAATGAAAAGACTCATTAGCGCTTTCTTAAAAGACTGCATACCATGAATGTATCGTCATGGTTCTGGTCCCATGTTAGGTTTGTTATGAATAGTACTTAACCGAACATTCCCTCGTGTTTTTGTGCCATGTTTACTGTAGATTTAGTGATAGTAGAAGACTTTGTTTTGCATGTATGGCAGTTGTTTTAATAGGAGTGAACTGCCCAGCTAAAAATGTTAGGTTGGAAGAACGTTTTCCAAATGTTTAGATTGTAGCCAAACCATTAAAAAGGTGTTTTTAAAAGTTCTGTGAAGGTTCAAAACTTCCAGCTTTTTAGACATAAAAACATTTGTTTTTACAGTGTTTTATGGTTGTAAAAATGTTAGTGAAACATTTTTTTCAATTCTGTAATCGTTTCACTAACTACTTATGAATAATGTTTTTGATATATATGATAAACGATGTTTAAAAAAGTTCTAACATTACTGCAAGAATATTTTGTGATAACTTTGAGAGAGCGTTAGCTAATGTTCTGAGAACATTCCCTGTTAGCTGCGTTTAAGGCTTCGGCAATTCTCACAGCTGGGGAGTTTCGTAGGCGAGGATTATTTGACGACCCGTGACCCGCTGACGCTGCGGCGTTCTGGAGAGACTCACAGGAAAAGCCAACACGTCCCCAAAGCGCCCAGTTCACCTCCTCTGGATATTTACCTTACTGACTCAATCGACTGCCACTTGACCTCTGCAGGTCAAGACTAATACAGCATTCCCTGTCCCAGATGTGGAAGGTTTGTTTTGGATCAGCTCTCAAATGGCCAAAGTCATTTAGGCTATGTGTGTGTGTGTGTGTGTGTCCGTTACCAAAATAGAAGAGAATAATTCACACAGAGTGATAGAAAACAGGTAACCCTAATAACGTGTCCTGCAAAAGGGGCCGTCTCCCTAAAAACAGACGTTCTTTTAGGGATTTAAAGTCAATTGCACTTAAGTATCTTAAACTACCAGATGATTGTGGGCTGCAATTAAGTTAAGCCAATGAAGGGCTAAGCAGACCCCTAAACTGACATGTTTGCCTGGCTTCAAAGCAGCCGGACCTTGTGAAGAGTGACCAGGGAATGGAGTTAAGGTATTTTAGATGGGACTCCAGGGGAAGCGGCCAGCTGGAGAGGCTAATTAACAGGACGCCCACGTCACACTTACGACTGCTACCTTGATTGAGAGTGGCTAAGCTTTACCTCCTGTCCAAATAGCCTGTTTTTTACTCTACAATTGTGTGTGTGTTGAAAACGCTGTGTGCAGGAAGACCTGTGAACGTTTCAGAGAATGCGTCGCTTCTGGTGCAGGCTAGCTAGTTTTTTTCACACGTGCATGAATCGCACATGGTCAATTTCCTTTCATATGGGTATATTCTAACACGGCATGCAGAAATGTGTAACGTTATTGTGCATGTGGAGATCTGGAGAGTGTAAAGCAACCCTGCAGACTTTTGTAAAAGCAGCCATCCTCAATAAATGTAGGTCATAAGAACGATTCCCTAACGTTTCCATTAAGTAACAAAAACGTTAAAAATGTGATTTTGAAAGTTATAGAAATGTTTAAAGCGTCCAGTTTTTTAGATGTTACAGATGTTATTGCTTGATTAGAAGATTATTAGAAGTTTTTAAAATGTTTCACTAACTACTTAAGAATAACATTTTTGATATACGTTAAAAAAGTTCTACTAATGATACTGTAAGAACTTTTTGAGATCCTTGAAAGAACTTTTAGAGAACATTAGCCAATGTTCTGAGAATGCTTCCCGTTAGCCGGGTCCGCAGTAAAATCAATCTCCAAAGAATGTTTCCATAGCGGTTAACTTCATACCAGCATTTAAAATAAATAAACAGACACGCGTAAACCTGCCTTCATGCCTGTATAAATAATCTTTCAAATGTCCTAATTATTGCACTCGAGGGAAAGAAGGAACCCTCGCATTCTGCAAGACGTTTAGCGGCCTTGACGCTTTGATCTGTGACGTTCACCCACTCCAGCCAGTAAGCATATGGATCGGTTTAAAGCCGATTGTGCTAGCAATTGACCCACGCGTCTCTGTCGCTTTAACTGCAAGCTGATGTCAATGTCACAGAACGCTCTCATCATTACATGCGATGACATCATGGCAGGAGCGGGTAGTGATGTACCCTCCAGACTGCGCTGGCACATGGAATCACTGATGTGGAAAACAGGGCTTATGTAGACAATCTAATGCATCTGCCCAGTTTACAAGTTATTTTAAGAGTTCTAGGAACATTCAAAACGTCCAGTTTTTGTTAAATAGTAATGTTATTGTTCGAATATATGCATTTGATCATTCAAACTTTTTAAATTCTGTTTAAACATTTTTAAAAACAACTTAAGAATAATATATTTGTTATATACGCTATAGAACGTTAGGAAAACATTGACATAACTTTTTTAATAACTTTGAGAGAATTTTTAGACAACGTTAACCTATGTTTTGAGAATGTTCCCTGTCAGCTGAGTGGTCTCCTGATGCCACTAAGTGTAAGTATTGTGAGAAGGACACGCTGCTCTCATAGGAAACCAGCTGTAACTTTCCCTGCCTTCCTGCAGTCACACAAAAACGTACTCCCATCACACACTATTCGGCACATCTGAGTAGTCAGAATGCCTTCGAGTGGTAGCTGAAGTGGTCAAGCAATTTGAAAGGCAACGATTCCTGTATACTTGGCATTTGAAGTCTGGCATGGTATTCGCTGATTGATCGGCAGATTAAATGAATTCTGTAATCACTTAGAACCGAACGGGTTCTCCTTCAGCCCATCTCCACTGCAGATTATACAGAGAGGGGCTGAATTTATTCAAGCAAATCAGAATCTTTTTGGAGAGCCGGGGCGTTCCACCCCTTCAAGATTCCCTGGATGGCTTATTTGCTTTCCCTGTTAGGAGTAAGATGTTTCTTATGCATGATGTGTTACAAATGAAGGAACCTTAGACAAGTGGTGGCAGACAGCAGGAGATGATAGAAGACAAAATTCTTTAAAAATACTGTCTCTATACAACTGCAGACATAACACACACACACAAACACACACACAACATCTGAGGCAAGCTATACGTTCCATAAACAAACATTAAATAACATTTTATATACCCAGAGTTTTAGAATTTACAGCTACAGCTGTCCTCATATACATGTAAACTGGTTATACATGTTGGATGTATAACGGAACACATTTTGCTGAAAGATTTGATGTTTTATGATCATCACTGATGTTTTATGTTTTCATTTGGTCATTGAATGTCGGTACAAAATATATTCTAATATTATGAATTTATTATGAGCAAGTGGTATTGGACCTTAAAATGTCACGTCCACACTGTTGTGTAACATTCACACAGACTCGTTTCTGTACTGGGACATGAGTTACACCATGAGTTAAAAGGACATGCACATTTTCTCAATCATAACTGATCTTCTGTCTGCTTGCAGTGGGAGGAAATCAGTGTGATGGATGAGAGGAACACACCCATGCGCTCCTACCAGGTGTGCAACGTGATGGAGGCCAATCAGAACAACTGGCTGCGCACGCGCCACATCCCGCGAGACGGAGCGCAGCGCGTCTACATTGAGATCAAATTCACCCTGCGTGACTGCAACAGCCTGCCCGGAGTCCCGGGAACCTGCAAAGAAACCTTCAATATGTACTACTACGAGTCCAACAACCCCAACCTGTGGTTCATCAAGGAGAGCCAGTACATCAAAATCGACACCATCGCGGCCGACGAGAGCTTCACGCAGACCGACGTGGGCGATCGCGTCATGAAACTCAACACGGAAGTGAGGGACATCAGCAACTTGAGCAAGAAGGGCTTCTATCTGGCCTTCCAAGACGTCGGAGCTTGCATTGCTTTGGTGTCCCTGCGGGTCTTCTATAAGAAGTGTCCTCTGACGGTGCTTAATTTGGCCCAGTTTCCCGACACGGTGACGGGTGGAGACTCGGCTTTGGTGGAGGTGAGGGGATCCTGCGTGAACGACTCGGAGGAGTTTGAGGCGCCGAGGATGTACTGCAGTGGTGACGGTGGATGGCTGGTGCCCATC
This sequence comes from Botia kubotai, assembly GCA_036877585.1. Lineage (NCBI taxonomy): Eukaryota > Metazoa > Chordata > Actinopteri > Cypriniformes > Botiidae > Botia > Botia kubotai. The sequence continues at coordinate 12,480 of JAZGTI010014002.1, forward strand.
GGACGCTGCGTCTGCAAACCGGGCTTCGAGGAGAGCAAGGACTACTGTCAGCGTGAGTGCCCATGCTGCATGTTCTGCAGTACTGTTTATGAATATTTCAAGAAATATGTAGTTTTTGGGATGTATATGTTTATATTCAATGGTCTCTAGCGATGAAACCTTCATGATCTGTAAAAGAAAGTCATCGTTGCATTTATTTGCATTATATTTTTCACCAGTCATCAGGTGCCATTCATAATGAGCTTAATTTGCATAGACATGTTTGCATTAAAGAGAATTACAGTGACTTACTGTAAATACGCATGGCGCAGGGCTGCTTCATCGCATTTAGTACCTGGTTACACTGGATTGTGGGTGGTTATTGAATAAGATACAGGTTTTTGTAACGTTTGCAACTGCTGAGTGTGTTCGTCTCTCTGTGTTTGCTTCAAAATTGTGTGTTTGTGAGTGTTTGTGTGCGCGTGTGTGTGTGCACATGCATGTGTTTATGAGCAAATGCAAATAAGTTTGCGATGAAAGTAGCTGAGGGCTTCAGCGGCTCATTGGCATTCACTCTGTACCTCGTTTCTCTGTGTTGGGGAAGTTAGCTGTGCTCCAGGATACAAATTATTGAGACGTAGCATTCCTCAGACTATCGGCTCTGTTTACTTGCTCTGCAAATCCATAGGCCTCAAGCACGCCGTCTAGATTTTATTCAAAAGCGTACGTTCGTGACTGTGTGTGTGAGGGAGAGAGTTTGTGAAAGTTTTCTCCAAACAGATCTAAGCCCGCTGTTTGAGTGAATTAAACTCTTTCGGTTTAGCTGTGACTTTTCTTTTTGCCTCATTTAAAGGTTGTGGAATAGTACCTCAAACGCTAGATCTTTTTGATTGGTTGCATTGATATTGAAGCTGTGAGGTAAAAGGGGCCGTACCAGATTGTGAGGTTGATGGGTGTTGTGAGGCACGTAGCTGAATGACTTTCCAGCTAACAATTTTAGTGTGTAAGAACGTTTCTTTAACATTTCCATTAACTCCAAATTATTTTGAATGTTCGAAGAATGTTCAAAACATCTAGTTTTCAGACATTGTATTAACGTTATTGCTTGGTTATAAGAACGTTATTCAAACATTTTTAAAACGTTACACTGACAACTTAAAAACAATGCTTTTTCTATATATGATATATAACAAAAATGCATAAAATAGTTGTACAAATGTTACTGCAAGAATGCTTGTGATAACTTTGAGAGAACGTTTACAGAATGTTTGCCAACGTTCTGAGAAGCTGAGCTGGGTCTGCAATGCCCATATTTACAATAGTACGGCCTAAAGTGACTTACTGCTTTGCATAGATTTCTATATAAGCAGAATATCTAACACAATTTCTCGTTAAAATGTTGATAAAAACCATACGCGCAGGTCAGACTATTCTTGATTGCTCTCCAAACTCATCTTGCATTTGTGTGCCTTTGTTGTTTTGATTTCTGCGTAGCCTGCAAACACGCCTAAACGTAAAAAAGGAAATGCATCTACTCACCCACACACTTCTCACTTTATCAAACGTCTCGTGGATTAAATTTACAGCACGGAGGAAATTTGTTTTTTAACCTTCTGCTTAACTCCCACTTATTTGTTTGCGCATAGCATCAGCGCAGCGAACGTTTGTTTTGTTTTAGCGGCTCTGAGCTGTCGGACTGCAGTGGAAAGTTGCTTGGAAGTAAAGAAAGGATAGTGAGTTCCTGTTTGAGTCTATTTGTGGGGCTGCTGTTCTTTTTCTTTGTGCGTTTGGCTGTTTTTCCGTTTAATGGCTGCCGAGTGGTTTCGTGTTGTTTGCTAATGGGCAGGCTGGAGCGACACAGAGGGACCTGCTGAGGAGCTAATGATAGCACCTCCATGATAAAACGGTCGCAGGCTTCACACCACTCAGATATATCTCAATTTTCCAGTGTAAAATACAGTGTGCA